>JADRCD010197633.1:0-17740 GCA_019843815.1 Montemys delectorum | reverse complement strand
TGTGTGTGTGTGTGTGTGTGTGTGTGTGTGTGTGTGTGTGTGTGTGTTGTATGTGACTGCTCCTTTGCAATTGGTGAAAAAGTCAAGCTCCTTGTTTTGGCTTTGTGATCATAAAACCTAGAGAATGCCCCCTGTAAGTCCTTTGAATGCTCTCCAGGGTACCATGTTTTGTAGAGAATGAGAATGATGACCAGTTTTCTGAAATAATCTCTGGCCTCTGCTTTGGAGGCTTCCTCCCCCCACCTCCCTTCTTCCAGTCTTGGCTATTTCAGGAAACTGAAAAGGACAGCCTAGGGAGCTAATCCTGGGCTTCACTTCTGGGAGGGCTGAAAAGGAGGTGGGGGAGGCAGATTTTCCTGTACAGAAGACCGTGTGTTCCTTTTGAAATGTCCTAGCGGAAATAAATGTACAACCTATTGTAAGCGGCTAGGAGCCACCAGCAGGAGTTGGTGTGATACAAAAGGGGCATTTGTAACGGCACAAAAACACTTAGCACTTTACCAAGACATGCACAGGATACAAAACGAGAAAGGCCCCGACGAATCTGCCAGGAAAGCAACGTGCCTTGAATACATCTTAAAGACGCCACTGCTTCTCTGTGGCATTCGGATTGAAGAGTCTAAACACTGATAGGAAAGGCCAGGTATACCCTCTTCTGTGCCTCCCACTCAGGCATTTGGCTCTGTCCTATCAAACAGACAGCCCTCCTCCAACATTCCAGGTGCTCAGGGCAAAAGAATCCTACCTTACCAACAATGTGACTAACTACTGAAAGCTATATATACACAAGTAACAAAACAATAAATGTGTTTTATCTCCCAAAATATACCTCCAAAGCAACTAGAACCTGTGAGGCTCAGATGAGACCACTTGGAATTCCTTCAGCTGGGTGACCTAGGGTGCCCCTCCCTATAGTCACAGAACTCAAAGCATCCACAAAAGATGGAATGACTAAATCAGTCTCCTGCTCTTTTTTTTTTTTTCAGTTGTAAGAGCTGAAGAAGACCATGTCTTTAAACAGGAGAGTGGAAAATGCCGTCTACTTTAAGTATGAAGTTGACCCTTATAGCTTTCTGCCATCATTTTCATTTCTTTGCTCTCTCCCATAGCCAGGCAGAAGAAGCAGTGCTTCCCTGATTTCCATAGACCACCAAAGCACCAGATATCAGCCAACTTCTAAGGATGGACTTGTGTTGAGTGGTGTGCATGTGTGTGTTTATCTGGCTCTCTCTGTCTGTCTGTCTGTCTGTCTGTCTGTCTCTGTGTGTTTATCTGTCATTCTCTCTCTTTGTGTGTGCATTTGTCTTTCTGTGTCTGTCTGCCTATCTGTCTGTCTGTCTGTCTATCTGTCTGTCTATCTGCCTGTCTCTCTCTTTGTGTGTGTGTGTGTGTGTGTGTGTGTGTGTGTGTGTGTACCAAGATCTATCCAGGAGCTGCAGAGAATCAGGAATGACTACAAACCCTGTCATTGAGAGTTCCAAGGAGAATGGTCTACACCCAGGCCCTCTGGGGGCTGCTACATAGTACATGTAAGAAGAGTCAAGAAAAGTAAACATGTGCAAAACAGGTATACCTAAGAAATTAATCCTGCATATCAGCCCAGAAAGAGACCGGAATACATTTTGTTCAGTGTTAAGGGAAAAATTAAAAAGGCAGGAGAAACTTGTAAGCAAGCATTACTTCATGTGAATCTGGACAAAGAACACTGCAGAAAGCCTCTCCAGCTATTCTAGGACAAACAGGCTCTGGCGGGATGGAGTTTAGAGATTTCAACTGTGTAGACTCTTCCTTCCATCTCCAGCCCCAGTGGAATGCCTGGTGGTCTGAGTCCCACACTTTTAACGCTGGTACTCCACACACTTTGCATACTGGAGGTATGTTTGATTGAATAGTTTGCCTTTGTGGATTGGTATGGCTGGGATCTGATTCCTATTGTGCCCAAACATCTGGCATATGGTGACTGTCAGAGAGTTCATGATAAAATGGGTTGAAGTAGGAGCTGAAAAGATGGTTTACTGGGTAAAGCCACTACTATTCAAACACAAGGACCAGAGTTTGGATACCCAGTATCTATCAAAAATCTAGGGGTGGCAGCATGCTTTTGAGACTCAAAGACAGAAAATGATGTAGAAACAACACTGTTTTAGGGATTCTGCACCTCACATTTCTATATGCTTACACCCACACTGTAAACACCATCAGACACACACACACACACCATCACCACCTCACACAAAGAAACTTTAAAATGCAGTGAAGAAAGATGTCAGCTGTTAATGGGATATTTGAGATCCTTAGATCTCATTCCTTTAGAAAAGGAATTAGATAAAGAATCAGCCATTCCTTTACATATATGCACACCAGTTTCATCATGGAAAGAAAAAAGTGGGAAGGGTCGAAATCAGAAAGAATGAATACTGATGAGGAAGAATAAAGAGTGAATTCTTATGAATAATAAGGAACACAGTGCCTTTACTGTCATTTAACTCATGGTCATGTTGATACTGCAGCATTATATCCTCTTTATGTTTTTCTACTAGGTTTTTTTTTTTCTACTAACCTTTATTGAGCAGCTGCTCTGTCATCTTTACAAAAAGCATTGCATACATTTTTGACTTTGAGAACAAGCCTTTCAGATAGCTCCATGATTCCCTTTCTATAGATGAAAATACTGGGACAAGAGAAGTTAAGGTACTTGTCTAAGAGCTCACATCTATACAGTAGTAGATGTAGCTTAGAGCTTGAACCAGTCATATATCAAATACTGAATAAGAAGATGATGCATCCATGGCTTAGGGGACGAGTCTCTGTTTCTTTTGACTAGTGATGACAGTGCTGGGTAATGCATTTCCTAAGGTCTAAATATGATCTGACTGCTGCAAAAGTCACGCTGAAACTTAATCCTCATTATGAGCTGGTAAAAGATGACAATAAATGGCATCTTGAGGAGATGATTAAGATGCTGTCTTTACCGATGCAGTATTTCATCCGTGCAACTAGAGGGTGGATGGGATAGTTTGAAAGTGGAGCTGCCACGGAGCCAGTTTGGCTAGGACTCTCTAGCATCCTTTGGATTCCGCTAGTAAAATGTCTCATTAAGTTCAGGGTGAAACTTTCTAATCTTGAAATTGAATTAAACATCAAAATTAGCCTTAGCTGTAATTTTTTTCAGTCTCTGTTATTATGTCACAAGCAACATAAAACTGTCTGAGACTAGTGTTTCTTTTACTGAAAACTAAACACAAGGAGTTTGAGGTTATCTGAGCCTCTGGTACTCCTTGGGGGCCATGGCATCCCAGTCCTCAGTCCAGAATTTATGGGTGAATCTCAATTCTAGGCTTAGGAAAATGTTCTCACCTTTATTTTGCAGCATGTCCTGCTTTTGCTGAGAAAAGTAGACCTACCTCCATAGGCTTTCCTATTGGTCTTAAGCATGGCTAAATGGGTGCCATATTTCACCCTAGAAGCAACTGCTTTTCAGGAAAGGTATGTGATTAAGAACGATGGATGGCAGATAATATCCATTACCAACACCTGTACTATGAGCAGGGATCTTATTTAGCAGAAAGGACTGATGTAAGAGCCAAATCGTTGCTGCTTAAACTCAAACACAAAACGTGGCAGACATGGTGAATAATGGGAGGAGGGAGTGAGGGGAACAAAAGGGAAAGAGAGACCCATCATCCTCTATACTTCAGCCCTGGTCCTGAGCCCCAGCCTTTTCTGCTAGCTGACAGAGAGTGCTGGGATAAGTTGTCCCTTTAGCCAT
Organism: Montemys delectorum; assembly: GCA_019843815.1. Classification (NCBI taxonomy): domain Eukaryota; kingdom Metazoa; phylum Chordata; class Mammalia; order Rodentia; family Muridae; genus Montemys; species Montemys delectorum. The sequence goes on along the minus strand of JADRCD010197633.1, from coordinate 13,971 downwards.
AGTAGGAGTAGTGGACAGAGGCTGTGACTTTACTTGGACAGATTCCAGTATGTTCCTACATGCTGTGTTTTAGTAGAGGTGAACCAATATTTTTAGAGAGGCAGAGAATGATTACAGAACCCAGTAATATAAGATGAAGACAGAATTAAAGTCTAAAACGATTAGGTCAGGATGTCAGTTCTGTTACTTTCTTGCTTCAAACCCAGCCATGTCACAGCTCCTCGCATAGTCTGCTGTTGTCTTATTTGCAAAGTAGGTTAAAAAATATTACCTCATATTAAAAGCAAAAATGTCTTTCAAAGTAAAATGTTCTATTTAACAAACTAAAGAAACAAATAAATGCCCTTTCTCATGTGAATAATGATTGTGAAATTCATTAACATAAACCATATGATAGGCAAAGATTAAAAAAAGAAAAAAGACTAAAGAAACTGGCATTTTTTGAGAGTAGGGAAAAGCCTGCTAAAACTGTCTAGGAACTTTGTATGTTCCCACAAAGTCCTGGGAAATGGATTGCATTACTAACATCTCATTTTAGTCTCTTTTTCATGGGAGGATTTTAGGTGCTTCAAAGTAATAGAGAATTTTGAGAATTGTAAAAATAATAATAATAATTAATAATAATAATAATAATAATAATAATAATAATAATAATACCTCATGAAGCTGCTCTTGAGTATGAAGTGAAGTCATGTGTTACAGATTCGTAGCCAGAGCCTGCCATACAGTTAACTTGAAACTGAGACTTGGCCCTTTCCTCTCTTCTCACGACCAAAATCATTTCCACTGTCTTTAGCATCGATAAGGAAGCTTTGTTATGTAATGCTGGCATTTTCACTAAATTCTCACAGAGGAAGAGGAGAAGGCAGTTCTTTGTTGCTGCAGTGGCAATCTGAGGTTGATTGACAGGTATGAAATCCAGAAAGCCCATAGGCAAAAAGCAGAGGGAAGGTGGCACTGGCCTGGCACATTTTTCATTTGCTGTGGGTACTATTATTCACTATTATTTGTAGTTTTGTTTGTTTATGTGTTTGTTTGTTTATTTATTTTTATTTTTGAGGCAGAGTTTCACTTTGTACCTTGTCTTGTCCTGGAACTTAATATGTAGTCTAGTCTTTCCTCAAACTGACAATGATCTTCTGTCTTACCTTCTGCAATACTGGGATAATAGGACTACGCCAACAACATGTAGCTCTGTCTGTTCTCAGAATTACAGTGGCCTTCCTACTCATAGTGAGCCATATAACTCTTACCACCATTAATGTTGAGAGACTAGACATTTATATTGAATGCAGTAAGTACATAATGTGCAATATCAAATTATATGAGAATGGATGGATAATATGCATTATAATGGAACATGGGTAGCTAGGTATTGGGCTGTGGGCATATGGGTGCAATGAGAATTTTACCATCTGAGAGATGTGTATTTCCTAACAGCAAACACTAAGGACCAAGATTCTGAAGCAGATGTAAGCCTGAAGAACTGAGCAACAAACAGGCCAAGGAACTAAAGAGGAGTGAGTCTGGGAACTGCAAGAAATGATAGAGGCAGGAAAAGGTCAGAGCAGAAAGGGACTTAAGGGCAGGAGAAAGGACAAGAGATTCATTCTAAGTGTTCTTCAAAAGCCAAGGGCAGGGTGTATCTGGGCAGATGCCAGCAGAATGATAATCCCACTATTGTGGGACAGTGGAGAGTGAATTATAGAGAGCCAGGCAAGAGTGGTAGTAGAGGCCAGTCAGGCAACACTCTCTTTCTGCTCAGGGTTGATGATAGCTTGAGCACCAGAATGTGGCTAGGTAATTTTAAATAATGGATACATTCTCAAGGAAGTTCAGAGTTGGTTTGGGTGAGAATACTTACTGATCAAGAATAACTATAAATTTTCTGCCTGAGTATTAAGACAATTTTGGTGCCGTGTCCAGTACGGGGCCAACTGTGAGAGGATCAGGTTGAAAATAACAAGCTCATTTTGAGACCTGCTACTTTTGAAATATCTATAGCCATCTAAATGGAGACACATTATTAGTATGGGCCAGGACTAGAGTGTTACAGGAAATTGACATGTAGTGAGAGGCCTGAATATTATGTCCTGGTGTCCTTTAACATTTGAAAGGTTAGGAAGGAAGAAAAACAGAACATGGGAGGCAATATTGCCCTAGACTTGAAAGCAAGAAAGAGAATAATATTTCCAGTAGTAAGGAGTGACAACTCTGAGAGAGGCAATGAAGAGCCCCAGCAAGCCAGCTTAATGTCTGAAATTATTTGTCCTCTGTGTTAGATTTTTGTTTTCTGACACTATATCTCGTAGATAATTAAAAGGTGAGAGGATTTACTTCAGCTTATGGTTTCAGGTTTCATTCATGGTGGTGAAGGTGGGCAGGACTTCTTACATTATTGCAGACCAGGGAGAAGAAAACAAGAATGAAAATGGCCAGTGACCTCCCAAGACCCACTTTCAATGACCTACTTCCCCCAGATACACACTACCACTCCCACTTTCCAGAAACGCAAGATAGTGACACCAGGTAGGGATGCAACATTTGAACCATGAGTCTGAGTCTGTGGGGAATTCAGACCTTAATTGTTTGTGTGTGTGGGTGGGTGGGGGGATAAGCAACTCCTATTTGTCTTACTTAATAATCCCTGTGACAATTTAATAATTTTAGTCATATATTCACAGACACAGAGATAGTAAAAGTTGTATGATACAAACTGGGAAACACTCAATGAAATTCTTGACCATTTTTATCCACTGCATTCAAGGTTGTGACACACTGTAATATTGACCTGCCTTATACCATGGAAATCCCAGGAGACAAGAGGATAACTGAACACAACTGTTAGTATCTGAAGTTGGAGTCTGAGACAAAAAAGAGGGCAAGAGTAGGCAGGCTGTTGAAATTGAAAAGCAGTCTGGACCCCAGCCAGCTAAGAGAATCATTCCAGAGCTGCTTTGTTAGTATTGGTAGATATTCCACGGTTAGGTGTTAGCATCAAGTGAAAAGAGGGGAGGTAAATACAAACATTCTCTTTCCTCTGCAACTGCATAAATCTAATATTAGTTTACAATAAAATCTTGCCTGGAAACAACAATAGTGGGAGACAATAATGTGATTATGTCTTTGACATTTTTATCTGTTGGATGCTTTCCCTCTTTGTGATGCTGAGATCTGGGAGATCATTATTCTATGTCCAGGGTTACTGTTTCTAGGGCCCCTGCTTTTTGCCTTTATCACTATATACATCCTCCAGTTGTAGAGCAGATTGGTTCAGTGAAAACTACATGGACATTGTACTCCTTGTGGAAGTTGAACACCAGTAAGTAGAGGCTGATACTCAGCTTCCCTGTTATCCAGACATGACTACAGCCAAATCCCTTTCTACCTCCTTGCATTTGTCAAAATGTAACCAATCATTTCTCTATTTCCTAGGATTGCAAAGAGGAGAGAAGTAGCAACTGAGAGAATTATAGCATTTGGCACACAGTAGGTGCTCATTAACTATGAAGGCTGCTCTCTTTCCTCCTAAAAGCTAAGAGCTGGGAGCTCAACCAGCCTCTTTCTTTTCTACAGGAATCTTTCATGTTTAATTTATAGCCTGGTTTAGGTAGTCATGGTTTAAATAATTCATATCCTTGCTGTTAATATTTGTACTTGTTGAATTCCTTTAATAAAACATTTAGGGATTTCTTTACTACCACCCCCCTACCAAAGTGTATTTTTCCCAGAGAATGATTTGTTTTCTGAAATCTAGGACTTGGCTGCCCTTTATTTTCTTTACAACATTGAATCCTGTCTGTGGAGGTGGCTGTCGCAGAGGCTGAGTGGAAAAATACAGGTTTGGGGTCTGTTTGGTCAAGGTATGCAGGTTCGATGTGAGTTCGTGCCTGGCTGGGGCTTAGGTGGCTGGTTTGGTTTAGAGGGCAGGATTTGTAATTGAGTGTACTGACTTCCACACAAGAGCAAGACTTGAACTCACTTATGTCATTTTCTTGTAGTAAGAACCTCATACGAGTGTCTTGTCTAAGCTCTGGGCTGATCACATAAATGACCATAGATAGCTCTTTCTGTTTTATTGCTGGAACTATTTCTGAGCCTTGCAATTCTCTCAACCATAGAGCCATTTCCCCCTCTGTTCTTTCCCAGCCTGGACCCCCTTGTTTGTGTATTTGATGTGGCAAAGGGAACACTCCTCATTTTATTTCTGTTTCTCTCTTGGTTTGGGGTCATTTCCACAGGAAGCCTCAGCCCTTTCTTGGACCTTGTGAAAATATACTGGCTTTGTCATTTCTTGGTACCCCTAGGTTATTGGCAAGGCTAAGGAGGGTTTGGGCATGCTGTGCCCCTTTCTTCAAGGAAGCGCTGGTTCTCTTGAAAAGACACAGTAAGATCTGAAACTCAAGGCAAGCTTCACAGGTGCCTACTGTATTGTTCGAAGAATATACGCCCTTTTATCGCACTTATATTTCATTCTCTACTGCCAGAATGGAGACACATGCTGGGTTTCTGCATTTGTAATTGGGAATGAACAGATGGGAGAATCGCAGTTGGAAGTAATACTATCATTAAAATAATGTATACTGCTCGTAACTCTCAAGCGTGTGCAAGAAGGTGAGTGGTACCACGTGGAGTGAGTTGCTTTTCTATCTGTTCCTCAGGAGGATTAAGAAGACATGCCAGAGGGGTGTCTGAAAATCCATGTTCTTTCCCAGTCCTTCTAAGGGTGTGTCTCCAGGTCAGGCATGCAAGGAAGAAAAAGGAGCATATTTCCTGTGCTAATGAACAGTCAGGATGAAGGCAGGAAGGTCAGAGAAAGAGGTTGTTTTCCCTGATAGCATGGGATAGCATGTAAAATAGACAACATAGGGAAGAGTTCTCATCCAGAAAGGAGGAAGTGCACAGTAGGAAAGAGAATTTGGGCAAAGAGATCCTAGAATTCAAAGAAATAAATGGAATGTGACTGCATGCTAGAAAGATCTTTAAGTACTGCACAGGTCCAGGTCAGGGAGTTAGGAGATATTCTATCAACATGACAAAGATACTTCTGTTTCTTGGACTTGGTTATTCACTCTAAAACGGGAACAGGGTAAATCGTCCAAGGAAGGCTCCATGGCTTGAAAAATCATAGGAGAATTGTAGAGCACAGAGAGTTACTTACTGAGTCTTACTCTTCCCTACGCCTTCGCTGGCTTACTGTTGGATATTGTCAGTCTTCTTCAGACTTGAGTGCTCTGAGAGCTGGGAAATATGTTGTGTCACCCAGCATTGCATGTGTGGCAGGCAAAAAGTCATATTTGCCTTTGTTGGCATTGACTCTCTTCTAGCCACACTGTCATAGCTGTAATGGCATGTCCTAGGTAAGGCACTGGATGAGATAATCCTTCCCACAGAAGTCCGAAATAGACCCAAGATCAACATTCTACAGATGACTAAGGGAAAACTGTGCAGAGAGAAATCACCTTCTGGCAGCCAATAAACCCACGCACCTATAGGTGGGCTTTAGCATCAACTCTACCTGAAAGCAGACCTCTGTGTGCTCTTTTGGGCTATTCTGAATATCATATCCACAGATGGAGAAGGATTGGGTATGCTCCACAATTCCTCTCTCTAAAGTGTGGGATGCTCTTAGCAAATTTTCTGCTCAGAGATGTTCCTATATAGTAAATTTCCAGATTGTTCTGGCCTGTTCTGGAAGGCACACCTCTTTAGACACATCAATACTACTCACATGAGGGAGATACAAGGACATAATATTAGCAGGTTTGTGTCAATAATCAGAATTGCTAGAGGGTCAATGAATTCCCATGACTACAACCTGATTGGTAAAAAAAAGCCTTTGGTTAGCCAAGCAGCACAGTTACATTTGTCTAGGAACTGTTTTTTAAAATCATTTACACATTGGTAGTTATGTTATAATAAAGTACATGCACACAGAGAAACAGACACATACAAACACTCACATGCACATACGTGCGCACACACACACACACACACACACACACACACACAAATTAGGTTTCTACTTCTCTTCTCTATAGCAGAGCTCTTAAATCCTTTGTTACTTCCAAGTGATGGAAACATCTTTGTTTTAATGAGGTGGCTTTTGTAGGGATGCTGTGTGGCTTTAGGAAGAAAGGTCATTAGAGAAACCAAACCATGAGGAACTTAAAACATTCTGCTTTACCTTCCATTATTCAGGAGTGGGAGAGAAGCCACAGAGCTAACCATCAACCATGTCTTCATGAGGTGACCATGAAAACCCCTATACTGCATGGTTTGGAGTTTGCAGATTAGTGAGCACATTCCTGTGTCAGGAGTATACCATGCCTCTTTGGACATCTCTCTTTCTTCCCATCTATCACTTCACCTGCACCTTTCATCATATCCTCAATAATAACCACTACATCACAGTAATAATCAAGTAAGTCACTGCATCCTCAGGTTTTGTCAACTGTTTTGGCAAGTTGTTGAACTTGACTTAAATCGCCAAATTTGTGGCCTTGTCCACGAGAAGTATGGGAAACAAATTTTTGTGACGATTGTCTGAAGACAAGGCAGAGTTTGGGGAATGAGCCCTTAAGCTTCAACTATGCCAGTCAGAGAATGTCAGATGTCAGATCTGAATTAGATTTATAGATCTGCAGAGGAATGTTGAAATAATTCAATGATTTGTTGGGGAAAGAAAGCAATCCACTTTTGTGGTGTTCAAAGTACTGTGCATTAAGAGACTAGTTTTTCTTAGCAAGGAGCATCCACCCTTTTCCAGGCTAGGGTGACTGCCTCTTTCCAGGAAGTAGGGCCCCTTGTCAGTACAAAGTCCTAGGCCATGAAGATGAAAGCTTGTCTCTATGTGTGACTCAGTTTCTCTGAAAAGCTGAAAGGGAGGAAGGGAAATGAGATTACTCTATGTAAATGAGCTCGCAGATATCCCATCAATTTACTTTATCAACACTCTTCCTTTACAGATAAGGAAGCGTTTAAATGGCTTGCCAAGGTAAGGGGTAAGAGATACACTGAAGACTTTGAAGGCAGGTCTTCTTTCTAGGTGATGTCTTCAAGCTTGAGCTCTGGTACCTTCACTATATTTTCACTCTGCCTCTATTGGGTAAGAGTGGACCTAGCTCCCTGCCTTGTCTACATCCCACTTTCACAGAGGTTGAAGACTTTGCAGTTTGTTTAGAAAATGTCACATTCTAGAATTTTGAAGGTGGGGTGCTGGCTTCTCTGTGGAGACCTTTTCCCAGCCCTGGTCAATCCGACCATGTTCCTGCTACTCTCCCTCTTCCTGCCACTTTTAGCATTTTATTCCATGCTTCCTGTAGATCTCAGATCAATGTTTACATTCTCAGAGAACAAGTTTGACCCCTACTTAGGTTCATGGGTCTCAATTAAGTCTCAGTATTGCTCCACTTGACTTGTTGGCTCAAGGATTTATTTGCAAATATAGATTGATGCGTGCATGGTGAATCAATGCTGTCTTCATCTGCCTGACCATAACCTCTAAGGGGGCACAGACCATGTCTCATAGGATAAAACTGAGTTGCCACTTCCATGTACAGTAGATGCTTAATCAGTGCTTATTGAATGGCTATGTGACTGAGTATACAAACAGTCTGCATTCTAACCTTTATCTGGATACATTAAAATTTTCTAGCTGTTTTTTTATTAGATATTTTCTTTATTTACATTTCCAATGGGTTTTTTGTGTTACTATAAGATTGGTATTTTATCCATTTTGTAAATTGTACTTGTAATCCATTACTATTGAGAAAAAGAGACTTTTTTATTACATGTAAACATTGCTGGATTAGTATCATGAAATGTTTAAAGCATTTTTAGTTTTCTTTTTTTTTAATTAGGTATTTTCTTTATTTACATGTAAATTTCTCCTTTCCCAGTTTCCCCTCCAATGTTATCCCCTTTCCTGATTTCCCCCCTGAAATCCTCCTATCCCATCCCCCCTCCTCCTGCTCACCAAACCACCCACTCCTGCTTCCCTGTCCTGGCATTTCTCTAAACTGGGGCCAAGGGTCTCTCCTCCCATTGATGTTCAACAAGGCCATCCTCTGCTACATATGCAGCTGGAGCCATAGGTTCCTCTATGTGTACTCTTCAGTTGGTGGTTTAGTCCCTAGGAGTTTTGGGGGTATTGGTTGGTTCATATTGTTCCTCCTATGGGGCTGCAAGCTCCTTCAGCTCCTTGGGTCCTTTCTCTCACTCCTCCATTGGGGACCCGGTGCTTAGTCCATTGGTTGGCTGAGAGTATCCACCTCTGTATTTGTCAGGCACTGGCAGAGCCTCTCAGGAGTCAGCAAGCACTTGATGGCATCCACAATAGTGTCTGGGTTTGGTGACGGTATATGGGATGGATACCCAGATGGAGCAGTCTCTGGGTGGTCTTTTCTTCAGTCTCTGCTCCATATTTTGTCTCTGTTTCTCCTCCCATGGTTATTTTGCTCCCCCTTCTAAGAAGGATCCAAGTATCCATACTTTGGTCTTCCTATTTCTTGAGCTTCATTTGATGTGTGAATTGTACCTTGGATATTCCAAGCTTCTGGGCTAATATCCACTTATCAGTTGAGTATATACCATGTGTGTTCTTTTGTGATTGGGTTACCTCACTCAGGATGATATTTTCTAGTTTCATACATTTGTCTAAGAATTTCATTTCATGAATTCATTGTTTTTAATTGTTGAGTAGTACTCCTTTGTGTAAATGTATCGCATTTTCTGTACCCATTCCTCTGTTGAGGGACATCCGGGTTCTTTCCAGCTTCTGGCTATTATAAATAAGGCTGCTGTGAACATAGTGGAGCATGTGTCCTTATTACATGTTGGAGTATCTTCTGAGTATATGTCCAGGAGTGTTATAGCTGGGTCTTCCAGTAGTAATATGGCCAATTTTCTGAGGAACTGTCAAACTAATTTCCAGAGTGGTTGTATCATCAAAGGCACATAGCTAAACATAGTAAAAGCAATATACAGCAAACTAGTAGCCAACATCAAACTAAATAGAGAGAAACTTAAAGCAATCCCACTAAAATTAGGGAATAGACAAGGCTGCTCTCTCTCTCCCTATTTATGCAATATAGTACTTGAAGTTCTAGCTACAACAAAAGAAAGTCAAAAGGATAGAAACTGGAAAGGAAGATATCAAACTATCACTATATGCAGATGATATGATAGTATACTTAAATGACCCCCAAAATAAATGATAGTTGTTTACCTACAGCTGATAAACAACTTCAGCAAAGTGGACAGATACAAAATTAACTCAAATAATTCAGTAGCTTTCCTTTATTCAAAGAATCAACAGGTGAAGAAATAAATTTTAAATAGAGAAATGATAGCTTTCACAATAGTCACAAGCAATATAAAGTATCTTGGTGTGACTCTAAACAAATAAGTGAAAGATCTGTATGACAAGAACTTCAAGTCTCTGAAGAAAAAAATCAAAGAAGATATCAAAAGATGGAAAGATCTCCTATGCTCATGAATTGGCAGGATTAATATAGTAAAAATGGCCATCTTGATGAAAGCAATATACAGATTCAATGCAATCCCCATCAAAATTCCACCTCAATTCTTCATAGAATTAGAAAGAGCAATTCCCAAATTCATCTGGAATGTCAAAAAACCCATGATATCGAAAACTATTCTCAACAATAAATGAACTTCTGGGGGAATCAGCATCCCTGACCTCAAGCTGTACTATAGAGCGATAGTGATAAAAACTGCATGGTATTGGTACAGTGACAGGCAGGTAGATCAATGGAATAGAACTGAATACCCAGAAATGAACTCACATACCTTTGGTCACTTGATCTTTGACAAAGGAGCTAAAACCATCCAGTAGATAAAAGACAACATTTTCAACAAATGGTGATGGTTCAACTATTGGTTAGCATGCAGAAGAATGCAAATCCATCCATTCTTATCTCCTTGTACAAAGCTCAAGTCCAAGTGGATCAAGAACCTTCACATAAACCCAGATACACTGAAACTAATAGAAAAGAAAAGAAAGTGGGAAAGATCCTCGAGCACGTGGGTACAGGGGAAAATTTCCTGAACAGAACACCAATAGCTTATATTCTAAGATGAAGAATTGACAAATGGGACCTCATAAAGTTACAAAGCTTCCATATGGCAAAGGACACTGTCAATAGGGCAAAACGGCAACCAACAGATTGGGAAAAGGTCTGTACCAACCCTACATCTGACATAGGGCTTATATCCAATATATACAATGAACTCAACAAGTTAGACTCCAGAGAACCACCAAATAACCTTATTAAAAATGGGGTACAGAGCTAAACAAAGAATTCTCAACTGATGAATACCGAATGGCTGAGAAGCACCTAAAGAAATGTTCAATATCCTTAGTCATCAGGGAAATGCAAATCAAAACAACCCTGAAATTCTACCTAACACCAGTCAGAATGGCTAGGATAAAAACTCAGGTGACAGCAGATGCTGGTGAGGCTGTGGAAAAAGAGGAACACTTCTTCATTGCTGGTGGGACTGCAAGCTGGTACAACCACTCTGGAAATCAATTTGGCAGTTCCTCTGGAAATTGGACATAGTACTACCAGAGGACCCAGCTATACCACTCCTGGGCATATACCCAGAAGATGCTCCAACATGTAATAAGGACACATGATCCACTATGTTCATAGCAGCTTTATTTATAATAGCCAGAAACTGAAAACAACCCAGATGACCCTCAACAAAGGAATGGATACAGAAAATATGGTACATCTACACAATGAAGTACTCAGCTATTAAAAACAATGAATTTATGAAATTCTTGGGGAAATGGATGGATCTGGAGAATACCCTGAGTGAGGTAACCCAATTACAAAAGAACACACATGGTATGTACTCTCTGATAAGTGAATATCAGCCCAGAAGATCAGAATATACTAAGTATAATCCACAAACCACAAGAAACTCAAGAAGAAAGAAGACCAAAGTGTAGATACTTCATTCCTTCATAAAATGGGGAACAAAATACCCATGGAAGAAGTTGCAGAGACTAACTATGGAGCTGAGACTGAAGGAAGGACAATCCAGACTGCTCCATCTGGGAATCCTTCCCATATTCAATCATCAAATCCAGACACTATTATTGATGCCAGCAGGTGCTAGCTGACAGGAACCTGATATAGCTGTCTCCTGAGAGGCTCTGACAGTACCTGACTAATACAGAAGTAGAGGCTCACATCCATCCATTGGACTTAGTACAGGATCCCCAATGAAAGAGCTAGAGAAAGGACCCATGGAGCTGAAAGGCTTGCAGCCCCTTAGGACAAACAACAATATGAACTAATTAGTACCCTCAGAGCTCCCAGAGACTAAACTACCAACCAAAGAATACACATGGTGGGACTAATGGCTCCAGAAGCATATGTATAGCAGAGGATGACCTAGTCAGTCATCAATGGGAGGAGAGGCCCTTGGCCCTGTGAAGGTTCTATGCCCCAGTGTAGGGGAATGCCAGGGCCAGGAAGCAGGAGAGGGTGGCGTGGTGAACAGGGGGAGGGGAAAGGGAACAGGGGTTTGTTTGTTTTTTTGTTCTTTTCTTTTTTTCTTTTTTTCTTTCTTTTTTTTTGGGGGGGGGACGGGAATCTGGGAAGGGAGATATTGTATGACATGTAAATAAAGAAAATATCTAATAAAATATTAAAAAAACACCCTCAGGTGACAGCAGATGCTGGTGAGGATGTGGAGACAGAGGAACATTCTTCTAACTGTGTTTTAAGTTGGCCCAACCGTATTGTCAGTGCTTGTATGATAGAGAATACCAGGCTCCACCCCAAGGCTTCTAAATAAGATTCTGCTTTTGAACATGGTCTCAGATAATTCCCATGCACATTAATGGCTAATAGGGACAGTAGAAATAAAAAAAGGATGGGAAGGAGTGGGGAAGGAGACCACATTGGCTACTCACTTAACTGGTTAGTTAGTTTCACAAAATTTTTCTGAGACTTAGTTTGTACTTGGTAATATTCAAGCACAGAGCTGCGGCATCCACAGGGTATACACGCTTGCTGTAACGTGATACTTCAAATTACTCAGAGCTATAGGACTAGAACCAGAGGCTGCTCACTGACTGTAAGTGGTGGTGATTTTCAGTAGAAAGCACAGGGCAGTGGGCACTGAAGTTTACTGTCAGGTGTTATTGAACTTGAAGCTGGAGGACAGCAATGGGAGGTTGTCTGGAGATCCAGGAGAATTAAATGTCTTTAGACATTTCTCATTTCAGGTGTCTTCTGTATTATGCTCTCCTCCTGAAACATCCAACTACAGCACCCTGAGATGAGCTAACACCTGAATCCCAGGGGCTCTTCTCAGCCTCCCTCCCTCTTTTTTTCATGCAGCTGTCAAATGTCAATCTTCCATTTTCTTCTTGTGCACATACTGTGTGTTTTCTCCCCAGTCGATTGATTCCCTTCTTAGCCTCCCTCAAGCACATCTATTATCGGATGCTCACACATCCATTAGAAATGATGACTGCAAAGATGGCTTAATAGCCCGGAACACATTTAAGAAGCTGAGTACCAAGTTATATAAACATATGATGACAGTCTTATAAGACCATAGTTAAAATATTCAAAATCAAGCTTGAGTGTGTATCCAATAATGTTCATGTTTGTATCAGACATTTACAAAACATTCATTTAGGCTTTCTTTTTTTCTTTTTTAGTGAATAGAGAATTCTTTTAATGGATCTATCAATAAGTGTATACTACTGAGATGAAAGTGTTGTTTCTTCTCCACTGTGTTGTAAGGAGTATGTCTATCACATTTGGTGAACTGCATTCTTCTTATTTCAAAAACAAAAGTAGATGCTTCTCATCCAAGTTGTTTGGAAATTGTGTCCATCAAGCGTTTGGCATGGACCTAGACCTGAGGTTAAAAATTGAGCTCCTAGTGATTATTATGGTGTGGATGAACAGTTCCTATCTGACTTGATCTGAACAGATTCTATCAAAGAGCAGGATGAATGTGAGTTGGAGGAGGCAGAAGTTGAGGAAACCATTCTGGACACCTGGACTTTGGAACTAAGTTTGCTTCTAACCATCTGCATGGCACTGACAATACCTTCTTCTCCTAGCAGAAGAGGAATTCAGTCTGTAGCATCGACAGATCTTTCTGTTCCACATCTGAAAGATGAAATCTCAAGCCCTGGGACTGCTAATACTTTAGCAGTCATAAGTATTACATAACAGATGCTGCAGTGTCTTTCAAATGTTACTTAACTCTACGAGATTTGATAACTTGATAACTTATGAATAAGGATGCCTTGTTTTCAAGGCCAGGATATCTTGTCCTTACTTCCCAAAGCTATGAGGCCCATCCTACCCGCTTGGCATAGGAAAGTTCATGTTTTTATGTTATATATGTTTTTAGTTTTAGTTTTTAATGCCTCTTATGCCTGTACAATGGCATATAACTACAGTGTCACCTTCTTTGGAAGCTAAGATAGGAGAACTGACCATCCTAGATATTTGAAGCTGGTCTGAAAAACACAGCCATTTACTATCCCTGATTTAGAAAACAAACATACATTTAAATTATTTATCATCTGTTTACTCACCTTTGCATGCATGTGTGTGCATGTGTATGTTTACATGTGTAAGTGCAGATGCACGTGCAAGTGTGTGCATGTGTATGCAGAGGTAAGAGGAGAGTGTCAGAAGGCACCAACCTTGACTTTTAGGAGAGGCTCTCTAATGAACTTTCTAGGTAGGTTAGCCTGGCTGGAAGAAGGTATTTGATCGTTTTCCCCACAGAGGGTTGTCCTAATTAGGGTTTGTATTTCTTTGAGGACACAACATAACCAAAAGTAAATTTGGGAAGGAAGTGTTTCTTTGGCTTATACTTTCACATTATAATCTATCATTGAAGAAAGCCAGGGCAGAAACTCAAACAAGGCAGGAATCTGGAGGCAGGCATTGATACATA
>JADRCD010197632.1:33181-44397 GCA_019843815.1 Montemys delectorum | reverse complement strand
CAAAGGCAGGAAATAATCAAACTCAGGGCTGAAATCAACCAAATAGAAACAAAAAGAACTATACAAAGAATCAACCAAACCAGGAGCTGGTTCTTTGAGAAAGTCAACAAAATAGATAAACCCTTAGCTAGACTAACAAGGGGACACAGAGATAGTTTACTAATTAACAAGATCAGAAAGGATAAAGGAGACATAACAACAGACACTGTGGAAATCCAAAATATCATGAGATCCTATTACAAAAGCCTATACTCAACAAAACTGGAAACCCTGGATGAAATGGACAATTTTCTAGACAGATACCAGGTACCAAAGTTAAATGAAGATCAGATCAATGATCTAAACAGTCCTATATCTGCTAATGAAATAGAAACAGTCATTAATAGTCTCCCAACCAAAAAAAGCCCAGGACCAGATGGAGATCGCTATTTTCACTCCAGTGACTGTCTAAGGCTGGACCAGCCAGAAGCTCACAGGGCAACAGAGCTGTGGAGTAGCTGGGACAGGGTCCTTCTAACCTCAATCTGCACTCAGAAGCTGGAGCTGTTCCACAGCCCTCTGTGCACAGGTCCTGCCAGGGGAGAGCTGGTCTCCCAGGCTTACAGGCCCAGAGGAGGGACAAGTTCAAGCCAGAGACAGCAAAACCAAATACCACCAGAGATAACCAGATGGCCAAAGGCAAGCACAAGAACCTTGACAAGAGAAATCAAGGATACATGACATCATCAGAAACAAATTCTCATACAACAGGAAGTCCTGGATACCACAACACACCAGAAAAGCAAGATTTGGATTTAAAATCACACCTCATGATGCTGATAGAGGACTTTAGGAAGGATATAATGTGTTTCCCTTAAAGAAATACAGGAGAACACAGGTAAACAGCTAGAAGCCCTTAAAGAGGAAACAAAAATTCCTTAAAGAATTGCAAGAAAACACAACCAAACATGTGAAGGAATTAAACAAAACTTATCCAGGAACTAAAAGTGGAAGTAGAAAAAATTAAGAAATCAGAAAGGGAGACAACTCTGGAGATATAAAACCTGGGAAAGAGATCAGGAATCATAAGTGCAAGTATCACAAACAGAATACAGGAGATAGAAGAGAGAATCTCAGTGGTAGAAGATACCATAGAAAACATTGACACAACAATCAAATAAAATGTGAAATGCAAGAAGCCCTAACCCAAAACATCCAGGAAAGCTAGGAAACAATGAGAAGATCAAACCTAGGGATAATAGGTATAGAAATTAGTGAAGATTCCCAACTTAAAGGGTCAGTAAATATCTTCAACAAAATTATAGAAGAAAACTTCCCTAACCTAAAGAAAAAGATGCCAATGGACATACAAGAAGCCTACAGAACTCCAAATAGTTTGGACCAGAAAAGAAATTCCTCCTATCACTTAACAATCAAAACACGAAATGCATAAAACAAAGAATGAATATTAAAAGCAGTGAGGGAAAAAGGTCAAGTAACATATAAAGGCAGGCCTATCAGAACTACACTGGACTTCTCACCAGAGACTATGAAAGCTAGAAGATCCTAGGCAGATGTCATGCAGACCCTAAGGGAACACAAATGCTAGCCCAGGCTACTATACCCAGAAAAACTCTCAATTACCACAGATGGACAAACCAAGATATTCCATGACAAAAACGAATTTACACAGTGTCTTTCCACAAAACTAGCCCTTCAAAGGATAATAAATGGAAAACTCCAACACAAGGAGGGAAAGTACACCCTAGAAATAGCAAGAAAATAATCTTCTTTTAACAAACCCAAAAGAAGATAGCCACATAAACATAATTCTACTCTAACATAAAAAAAAACAACAAACAAACAAACAAAAACAAAACAGGAAGCAATACTTACTTTTCCTTAATATCTATTAATATCTTTTTCCCCAATAAAAAGACATAAACAAATAGACTAGATACATAAACAGGATGTAACATTTTATGGCATACAGGAGACCCACTTCAATGACAAAGACAGATATTGTCTCAAAGTAAAAGGTTGGAAAAGAGTTTTCCAAGCAAATGGTGCCAAGAAACAAGCTAGAGTATCCATTCTAATATCCAATACATTCAACTTTCCACCTAAAGTTATCAAAAAAGATAAAGAGGGACACTTCATACTCACCAAAGTTAAAATCTACCAAGATAAATTATCAATTCTGAAAACCTATCCTCCAAATGAAAGGGCACCTACATTCATAAAAGAAACTTTGCTAATGCTCAAAGCACACATTGTACCTCACACAAAAATAGTGGGAGACTTCAACACCCCACTCTCAGCAATGGACAGATCATGGAAATAGAAACTAAACAGAGACAAAGAAACTAACAGAAGTTATGAACCAAATGGATTTAACATATCTATATAACATTTTATCCTAAAACAAAAGACTATACCTTCTTCTCAGCACCTCATGGTACCTTCACCAAAACTGACCATATAATTGGTTACAAAACAGGCCTCAACAGGTAGAAGAAAATTGAAAAAATCCCATGCATCCTATCAGATGATCAAGGACTAAGGCTGGTCTTCAATAACAACAAAAACAATAGAAAGCCCACAATCACATGAAAGCTGAAGAACACTTTACTCAATAATAACTTGGTCAAGGAAGAAATGACAAAAGAATGAAAGACTTTTTAGAATTTAATAAAAATGAATCCACCACATATCCAAACTTATGGGACACAATGAAAGCAGTGCTAAGAGGAAACTCATAGCTCCGAGTACCTCCTAAAAGAAACTAGAGAGAGCATACACTAGCAGCTTGACAGCAAATCTGAAACCTCTAGAACAAAAAGGAGCAACTAGATCCAAGAGGAGTAGAAGACAGGAAATAATCAAACTCAGGGCTGAAATCAACAAAGTAGAAAAAAAAAAAAAAAGAACTATACAAAGAATCAACCAAACCAGAAGCTGGTTCTTTGCGAAAATAAACAAGATAGATAAACCCTTAGCCAAACTAACCAGAGGGCACAGAGACAGTATCCATATCAACAAAATCAGAAATGAGAAGGGAGATATAACAACAGAAACAAGAGGAAATCCAAAAAATCATGAGATCCTACTACAAAAGCCTATACTCAACAAAACTGGAAAATCACAATGAAATAGATCTTTTCTAGAGAGATACCAGGTACCAAAGTTAAGTCAGGATCAGATAAATGTTCTAAAAAATTCCATAACCCCCAAAGAAATAGAAGCAGTCATTAATAGTCTCCCAACCAAAAAAAGCACAGGACCAAATGGGTTTAGTTCAGAGTTCTATCAGACCTTCAAAGAAGACCTAATACCAATACTCTTCAAACTATTCCACAAAATAAAAATCGAAGGAACACAACACCATTCCTTCTATGAAGCCACAATTACTCTGAAACCTAAACCACACAAAGACCCAACAAAGAAAGAGAATTCAGATCAATTTCCCGTATGAATATCGATGCAAAAATACTTAATAAAATTTTTGCAAACCGAATCCAAGAAAATATCAAAATGATCATACATAGTGATCAAGTAGGCTTCATCCCAGTAATACAGGGATGGTTCAATATATGGAAATCCATCAACATAATCCACTATATAAACAAACTCAAAGCAAAAAGCCCCACATGATCATTTCATTAGATGCTAAGAAAGCATTTGCCATAATCCAACACTCCTTCAAGACAAAAGTATTGGAAAGAACAGGAAAATTCAAGGCCCATACCTAAACATAGTAAAAGGAAAATATAGCAAACTAGTAGCCAACATTAAACTAAATAGAGAGAAACTTGAAGCAATCCCACTAAAATCAGGGACTAGACAAGGCTGCCTACTCTCTCCCTACCTGTTCAATATTGTTCTTGAAGTCCTAGCCAGAGCAATTAGACAACAAAAGGAGGTCAAAGGATACAAATTGGAAAGAAAGAAGTGAAAATATCACTATTTGCAGATGATATGATAGTATATGTAAGTGACCCCAAATATTCCACCAGAGAACTCCTAAACAAGAGAAATCCAGCAAAATGGTTATAAAATTAACTCAAGCAAATCCGTAGCTTTGCTCTACTTAAAGGATAAACAGGCTTAAAACAGAAATTAAGGAAACAACACCTTTCACAATAGTCACAAATAATATAAAAAGCTTAGTGTTACTTTAAATAAGCAAGTGAAAGATCTGTATGACAAGAACTTCAAGTCTCTGAAGAAAGAAATCAAAGAAAATCTGAGAAAATGGAAAGATTTCCCATGCTCATAGATTGGTAGGATTAATATAGAAAAATGACCATCTTGCCAAAAGGAATCTACAGATTCAATGTAATCCCCATCAAAATTCCAACTCAATTCTTCATAGAGTTAGAAAGAGCAATTTGAAAATTTATCTGGAATAACAAAGCCCAGAATAACAAAAACTATTCTCAACAATAAAAGAACTTGTGAGGAAATCACCATCCCTGACCTCAAACTGTACTACAGAGCAATTATGATAAAAACTGCATGGTATTGGTACAGTGACAAGCAGGTAGATCAATGGAATACTTTTGAAGACCCAGAAATGGACCTGCACACCTGTGGTCACTTGATCTTTGACAAAGGAACTAAAACCATCCAGTGGAAAGAAGAAGCATTTTCAATAAATGGTTTTGGCTCAACTGGTGGTTAGCATGTAAAAGAATGCAAATCGATTCATTCTTATCTCTTTGTACAAAGCTCAAGTCCAAGCTGATCAAGGACCTCCACATAAAACCAGATACACTGAAACTAATAGAAGAGAAAGTGGGGAAGAGCCTCGAGCACATGAGCACAGGGGAAAAATTCCTGAACAGAACAGCAGTAGCTTATGCTCTAAAGATCAAGAATTGACAAATGGGACCTCATAAAATTGCAAAGCTTCTGTAAGGCAAAGGGCACTGTCAATAGGACAAAAAGGCAACCAACAGATTGGGAAAAGATCTTTACCAACCCTACATCTGATAGAGGGCTAATATCCAATATATACAAAGAATTCAAGAGGTTAGACTCCAGAAAACCAAATAACCCTATTAAAAATAGGGTACAAAGCTAAATGAAGAATTCTCAACTGAGGAATACCAAATGGCTGAGAAGTGCCTGAAGAAATCTTCAACATCCTTAGTCATCAGGGAAATGCAAATCAAAACAACTCTGAGATTCCACCTCACACTAGTCAGAATGGCTAAGATCAAAAACTCAGATGACAGCAGATACTGGTGAGGATGTGGAGAAAGAGGAACACTCCTCCATTGCTGGTGGAAATGCAAGCTGGTACAACCACCCTGGAAATCAGTTTGGCGGTTACTCTGAAAATTGGACATAGCTATTTCTGAGGACGAGCTATACCACTCCTAGGCATATACCCAGAAGATGCTCCAATATGTAATAAGGACACATGCTCCACTATGTTCATAGCAGCCTGATTTATAATAGCTAGGATCTGGAATGAACCTAGATGTCCCTCAACAGAGGAATGGATACAGAAAATATGGTACATTTACACAAAGGAGTATTAATCAGCTATTGAAAACAATGAATTTATGAAATTCTTAGGCAAATAGATGGATCTGGAGAATATAATCCTGAGTAAGGTAGTCCAGTCGCAAAAGAACACACATGGTATGCATTCACTGATAAGTGGATATTAGCCCAGAAACTTGGAATACCCAAGATACAATTTACAAACCACATGAAACTCAAGAAAAAGGAAGACCAAAGTGTGGATACTTCCATCCTTCTTAGAAGGGGGAACAAAATACCCATGGAAGGAGTTGAGACAAAATGTAGAGTAGAGACTGAATGAATGACAATCCAGATACTGCCTCACCTGGGAATCCATCCCATACACAATCACTAAACACAGACACACTATTGTGGATGCCAACAAGTGCTTGCTGACAGGAGCCTGATATAGTTGTCTCCTGAGAGACTCTGCTAGTACCTAACAAATTCAGAAGTGGATGCTCACAGCCATCCATTGGACTGAGCACAGAGTTCCCAGTGTAGGAGCTAGAGAGAGGACCCAAGGAGCTGAAGGAGTTTGCAGTCCCATCAGATGAACAACAATATGAACCAACCAGTACCCCCCAGAGCTGCCAGGGACTAAACCAGCAACCAAAGAGTACACATGTTGAGACTCATGGCTCCAGCCACATATGTAGCAGAGGATGAACTTTTGGGACATAAATGAGAAGAGAGGCTTTTGGTCCTGTGAAGGCTCGATGCCCCAGTGTAGGGGAATGCCGGGACAGAGAAGTAGGAGTGGCTGAGTTAGTCAGCAATGTGACAGGGATGGGAAAGGGGGGTTTTCAGAGGAGAAATGAGAAAGTGGATAGCACTTAAAATGTAAATAAAGAAAATATCAACTAAGAAAGGAAAAACAAAGGATGTCACATACTTTAAAAGTCTTTATCAGCTTTAGTGTTTCATGCTTTGAAACCTGTTTTAGTTTTTATTTTGTGCAGAATGTTTTTGTTCTTTGTAAATGCTAAGGATTAATCGGATGTTATATGTACATCTTGCAAAACTTTCCAGAATTATAGCTTTAAGTGAAATATGGGGGATTGGGAGTGTGTAAAAAAAGTTAGATTGGATGTTAGCCAAACTTAGGATATATGAAGAGGCTGTTTTGAAATCCAGCAATATACATGTATTTTGTATACATGTATGTATATGTATTTACAATATATATATATTCTCTCTCCCCTCTCCATTGCCTCTTATATTCCTTGTTTCCCCTCTTTCATGAGGTTCCCCAAGCCTTCCAGGACAGGAGGTTGACAAAGGTGGTCCATCTACAATGGAACCCTCATTTTTATTTAAACTTGACACTTTGACAAGTCTGGGTCTCTGTGTTTATCCACTGTAAAAGGAAGCTTCCCAGACCCATGTTGAGAGCAGCACAAATCTATGGCTATATACCTAAATATATAGACTGTAGTTTGACAGCATGGTCATTTAACAAACCAGCAATAGGTTTCCCCGTTGAGCTTTTTATCTTCACAGATATGGGTTTCATAGCAGGGTTTACATAGCAGGCATGAAATTTCTCCCACAGAGCAGGCCTCATTCAATCAAAAAATAGTTGGCCATCTCCATAAATATGATGCGACAATTGCACCAGTATGCACATTTTGTCATCAAGCTAGTACTACATCATCCAGAGTCCATTGCTGGGTATTAGCATGAATATTTTTTCTCCTCAACCAGAAAACTAGCATCTTTTGGCACTATGTAAACTAGTGAGCAGGCACAGTTTCTTGGTCAGGTTTGTGTTGATTTCTCTGTCTTCTATACAAAACTAATGGTACCTTCAGCAACAGAATATTATCATTTAGATATAACGGTCAACCAAGGGAAATGGCAAAGGCCTGTTTGTTTTGGGTGTCTTTATAGACTCCAGGGCCAGTTATTCAGAGGTCTTTCATGCCTGTCACTGAGATTTTTCAAATACTCATAATATTCTTTGAGTTCACACATGAAGAGTATTTCTGATTGAACTCCCTTAAAATTGTGTATATATATACATTTACATATATATATAATATATACACATATATGCATATACACACATATATGTATAATATATATATATATATGATTAGCAACTCATGATGAATTCAACCAAGATTCTTCCACAGACTTCCCAAGGCCTTACCCAAGGTGTAGAAACTATTGGCATTCAGAGGCTGCTGAGTGCAAGTTATTCTACTTTGGAAAAGTGCTGCTGATAGATCTTAATATTCAAGTGCATGCACCCATAACCATGAACATAAGGGCAGCTGGAATCAGACTCGGAGTTATCAGTAACACTAGAAAAGAGGATAGGAAGTTGGGGAGGAAACAGGATGGGGGAAATAGAAGGAGTTTGAGGGAGGTAGTGGTATATACACTTGATCGTAATATGTATAGTAGTAGGAAACTCTCAAAGAATCAGAAATAAAGAAGAACATCGAATGATTTAAAAAGTTTTCAATAGGGTTGGAGAAATAGCTCAGTGGTTAAGAGCACTGACTGCTCTTCCAAAGATTCTGAGTTCAAATCCCAGCAACCACATGGTGGCTCACAACCATCTGTAAAGGTATCTGATGTCTTCTAGTGGTGTGTCTGGAAACAACTACAGTGTACTCATAAGTAAAATAAATCTTTAAAAAAAGGTTTTCAATATCCCTAGCTATCATGAAAATATAAATTAAAACTACTTTGAAATTCCAACTTACCCCAGTCAAAATACCTATCATCAAGAAAACTCATGACAATAAATGCAGACAAGGTGTGGGAAATAATCGTTTTTCACTGCTGCTAGGAGTGTAATCTGGCGTGTCACTGTGAAAATCACTGTGGAGGTTTTACCAAAACGTGATAATAGAACTGTAATCTAACCCAATTATAGCACTCCTGCTCATGGGCCCAAAGGGTTTGATATTCTACTACAGAGACTCTTTTATACCCATGTTTACTTTTACTCGGTGCACAATTCCATTCATATGGAATCTAACCTAGATGTCTATTGAGAGTTAAGTGGATCATGAAAATGTAGTATATATACACAATAGAATTTTCCTGTAAAGGAAAAAATGTTATGAAATTTACAGTAAAAGGAAAATCTTAATGTTACTTATAGTAAGGAGGTAACCTAGACTAAGAAAGATAAAAAATCATGTAATTTCTCTCATTTGAAGATCCTTTTAATATATACCCTCTCTCCTCTCTCTCAATCTCTCTCTCTCATTCACTTACTCTGTGTGTGTCTTGATAGAAGATTTGAAAATAGAAAGGACACTATAATGAGGCAAGAATAGTGATAGCTGTGGTCTAAAGAAAAATATAAGTGTATATATATACATAATATATAGGCATTCACACATGAATGACCTGTAATATAACTAGTTTTTGTTGCTCTGATAAAGCGATAAAGCACCATGGCCAAACGTCAACTAACAGATAAAAGTGTTCATTTGTGCTTAGCATTAGAGGGAGATCCCATAAGTGGGGCAATGGACATGGAGACAGAAGCCTGGCTTAAACATTACATATTCAACCTCGAACACTAGGCAAAAGAAGTAAACTGGAAATGGAAAAAAGGCTCTAAACTTCCCAATCCTAAAGCAGCCTTTAGCCAGTCTCCACCTCCTCCACACTCACCAACAACTGGAAACCAACTGTTCAAGTAGAGAGACCTATGTGGGACATGTCTCACTCAAACCACCATGAGACCTGAAAACTGAGGGGAGGCTAGAAGACAGGCGAGACCGATGAGAGGCAAGAGAGTCAACTACAACAAATCTTGTTTGAGAATATCGTAATGAGAATGAATACTTAGATACTAATTAAAATCAACCAATTAATTACAAAACTAAGACTCAGGGCTTCAGAGTAACCTGAGTTTCTATCTTCTACATATGCACTACCACAGGTACTGCATTGCTAATGAACTAAATGAGAACTGACCATATATTTTCCTCAGGCATAATCTCCTTGAAATTCCTCTTCTTCGGAACTGAATCGCTTCAGCTTTCCCAGGATGGCACTGCAGGTATGGAGCCAGCTCCTTTGGCTCCACTATAGATTGAAGTTTTAGGGACTCTCGGCAAGGCTGTGTCTGTGTTGCAGTTCACTGTCTAGTTCTAAAACTCCTAGGAAAGGTCTTTGAAATCAAGTAGAAGTAGTATGTCCCCAGAGCTCATGTCTTTTTTTTTTTATATATATAAAATAAATACTAAGCATGCTTCTCATAGACATGATCTATATTTATGTCTTCAATATTTCAAATGAGTTGTTCTTGACCATGTAAGTCATAAGTATAACAGCCACCAGGCACTGCATTCAAATACAGGATGTAAAGGCTTGAGCTAGATAACAAAGCCCAGATACAACTTCCCTAAACTTCTTATTAAAACCATTTTTTGTTTTCCCTCAAGGTCCTCGTTTTCTTGGCCTCTAGTTAGTGATGCTGTCCAACAGGGCAATATGCTTTGGAGGTTATTCTTCAATTGTCTTGATAAATAGCTCCTACCTCCCTTATAGCTATATCAATATATTTATCAAATATTTATTTGATGCCCTTGTTCCTCCCTCGTGAACACTCCTCTTCATTATTTATCAGCTGACGAGCCTGCACATTTTCTAAATCTTTTGGTTCTGCATCCCTTTTGACTATAAATTACATCTTTAATTCATTTCTTTCTTCACACAGTTTCCAGTAAGCAGCTAACCCTTCAAAGTTCTTAGAGATTTATTCTGCCAAAAAGTCAAGTTTTATTACTCTTTCCACACAGCTATAGGACACAGACACAATTTGGCCAACTTTTTGTGCCACTTTATAACAAAAAAATGGCCACTTGGCCAGTTTCCAGTACTGTATTTGTTATTTGTATCTAAGATGTGAGAACCTCTTTCCCTGTGTATATTCTTTCATTAGTATAACCAAAAGAGCTCATGCAATATGCTCCCCAGTTTATGTAGTTTCCTTAGAAACTCCTGGTAAGATAGGCTTCAACGGGTTTTCTCTCCACAGTTTTTGTCTTCTTTTGAATCCTTAAGAGAGTACCACTGTATGGCTTGCCTTCTAAGTTACCTACCTCAAAGCTGACTGCACATTTGGGGGTATTTTAAAATATATTATTTTTATTTTTGAAATTAAAATGTATTTATATCATCTTCCCCCCCCCATTTTTTCCTCCCTCCAAGCATTCCCATATACTCTTTCTCCTTGCTTTCCCTTAAAGCCGTGGCCTCTTTTTATCTTTCAAGTATAGAGAACCTATTCAGTCCATATATATCATATATTCCAGTTTAGTCTGCCACAGATAATATGTAATCAACACCAGAAATCGTTTCATCTTTCTTGGAGCTCTGGGATTGAGGATGGTAAAATGTTGGCAAATTGGTGTATGGTAAGGGCTCAACCATGCCTGACTACAACCTCTGAAATGGAAGAGGAGACTGCTGTGTTCTCACATGTCAGCATAAATGAGGAAACTGCTCTCTGAAATTCCCTTCATACAAGCATTCGCCTGAGTCATAACACAAAGCCCCTGTGGCCTACACTCCTTCTAAGGGACCTAACTCAAAATCATCATCCTGAAGGTTAAGTTTTAAAGTAGGAAATTTGGGTACATTCAAACAGTAGAAACAATTATGAATACAAATCGTATTAAAAGAGGAAGAGGAAGAGGAGGAGGAGGAGGAGGAGGAGGAGGAGG
>JADRCD010197632.1:0-33081 GCA_019843815.1 Montemys delectorum | reverse complement strand
AGGAGGAGGAGGAGGAGGAGGAGGAGGAAGAGGAGAAGGAAGAGGAGGAAGAGGAGGAGGAGGAGGAAGAGGAGGAAGAGGAGGAAGAGGAGGAAGAAGATTGTTCTGTAAAGAATAGCATAAAAGATGACCCAAATACACAACTGAAGTTTATGTTTTACACTGGTAGATCCAAGGGAAGAGCACTGAGCTACATCACAAGAAAGGAGGTAACGCAGAGTTAGAATAAAGATTGTTCTGAGCTTTGCAAAGACAGATGGAGAAAGACACAGATGGCAGAAGCCTGAGTGTAGAGAGGTCCCTGATAATTGCTGGAGTGGAGGAGCTCTCCCAAGGCAAGTGATGTGGTCCTTGGCAACCACTGAATACCAGGAGTTTCTAGGAAACTGAACAAGCCGGGGAGTAATCTGTAAACTCCATTCTGTGATGGGACAGATGGCTCAGCACTTAAGCACTTTCTGTGCAAGCAAGAGTACTGAAGCTCAAATCTCAACTCAGTCTCACAGTCCAGTCTCAGCACGAGGATAGTCCCAAGAGAGGAGGGAATGGGAGCAGTGGCATTGATTCAATAATGACTTGGAGTCAGAAGTCAATGCAAGCTGTCAGTTCAAGTGCTCCACTGTCCCTTTTCATTCTTTTGCCTTCTCCTTTTCATTCTTTTTGGCTTCTCCTTTCTTATTCTTTTGCCTTCTCCCTTCTCATCCATTATCTTTCTCCCTTTTAATTCTTTTGCCCTCCCCTGACCAGAAAGTCTGAACCCAGTCTTTTATTTACTAAAGCTTTGATAATTGCTAAAGACTTTTTAGAAATTCTTAAATTTACATAAATTCTATGAGTCCTAGATCATTTATCCTAAACTCATGCTTCCTTAAAACAGAAACTAAACATAAAGCAAAAGCACATTTTCTTAGAGTTTTTGCACAACCTGCTCTTCACGGGTAGCTGGGCACAGCAGACAGCAGTCTTTAGTAAATACTTTCATGTAAGGAGAGAAAGATGACAGACTACTAGGGTAAAAATGATTTCTTACAAAGTTTTAAACTTTATGTAAGTAGGCATTGTCGTTTTCAGTCCTTTGAGTTCCTAGGAGAATAAAGTACTAAGATTTTATATGCTTATACGTCATCTTTTAATTCTCTAATCTTTGTTTCCTCATCTTAGCAATTCCATAGCCTTGTTCACTCTCTAATACCATTTATTTCTAGATCATATACAAGCCTTTCTCCTATAAGATAAACCAATCTATCATTTGCTTATATTTTATAGATTTCTTTTCCTATTCGAGCCTTTTCTTCTCGAGACTTCTTTAACTATCTTTGATGTCTCCAAGTTCACCCTGGCTAATCAATGGGAGGGTACATGAATCTCCTCAGAATTCCAAATTCAAGGCCAAGTCTGGCAATGAGCTATTTCTATAAAGGGCCATGTACATTTTTATGACCTCTGTGGTTATATTGTCTAGATCCTTTCTCATGACTGTCTAGGCTAAATGAAAGGTCTGTTCCTCATCTTCCACAGTCTCCTGACCACCTCAGTTCCTCATTCATGAGAACCACATCTGTTTCATTTATTATGACATGATTAGCTCTGAATAATGGAGGAAGTATATACCCCAGAAAAGAGATTGGAAATAAAACAGAAGACACAGCAGATCAGTTTCAGGCCAACAGCTTTCATCAGCACACAGGAGATCATGGGGATCAATGGCCTGGTGATGCTCCAGGGGCAGGAACTGTTTCATACTCCACCTTATGCAGCCATGTGAGACTCTGCAAGTCCCCTCTAAATGTTGTGTGGGTATTGAGTGGGATAAAGTGCTTACGATTCCAGTCTGGGAAGGTACACACTAGGCAGCTTACCAATCCTTTCCAAAGAGCTCTAAGTCTGGTTAAGAGATCATATCTCAAAGAATGAGAGAAAATCATGATCTAAGAAGATTCAAAACATGAATTGGGTCTCCACTGCTCCCATGTGTACATATACCTCACTCATACATAGGACCATTCACATACTTATCTGCATGTATACATATAATACACATGAAAATAAACAGGAAAAAAAACCTCCAACTCCTCTCTGAACACTGAAGGAAGACACAAGACTGGAAAAGAAACTACACAGATCAAGGGTTATCTTGAGAAATTGAAGTCATTGTGAGCATGGAGTAAATGCAGCAACAATTTGCTTTATACACAGTGATCCAAGTTAGCTAAGTCATCTCACAACAGAAAAAACTGGGACACCTGGTGCTAATCTTGAACCTTATTGATTTTCTGCTTTAACAATAACAAAAAGGATTGGGCCATACTGGCAAGATAAATCTTTTCATGGCTCCTGGATATCTAACCTCTCTCAGAACAAAACAAGACAGTTAAATAAAACATTGTGAAAAGAATTATAAAGAGAGAAAAAACACCTCTACAGGGGAAGACCTCTGAGTTAAAATTGAGACTGAAGTTTTCTTTCTTTCTTTTTTTGGAAGAGGAAGGAGAGAGAAAATAGCATGGACAAGAGGAAGTAATCCACATGTAAGGAAAGGCAGAGAGGGCTGACAGAGTGTTTGAAAGTCAAATCTCTAGAGAATCTAATGGAGCTCATCTTACCCACTGGGAGTAAAGACACAATATGGGACCCAGAGTTCAGCATAGGTCAAATTCTAAGAGTCCTGAATGTCCTGTCAAGAACTTCTCATCTTTTTCAAATGTTACAGCACAAGGTGTGGTTTTCTTCTCCTAGATGAGATAACCCAGACCAAAAAGCACATACATGGTATGTTCTCACTGATAAGTGGGTATTAGCCAAAAAGTTCAGAATATCCATGATACAACTCACAGACCATATGAAGTTTAACAAGAAGGAAGGCCCAAGTGTCAAAGGAACAAAATAATAATGGGAGGCAGATGGAGGTAGGGAGGGATGTGAGTTAAAGAGGAGAAGGGGAGGGAAAGGCAGGGGAGGATTAGGCATGGTGGGAAACAGGAGAAAAGCTCATAGGACAATGAGAATGAATAGAAATATGTAGCAATGTGGGGTGGGGAACAGGGAGAACCTCTAGAAAGTCCCAGACAACAAGGATGTGAAAGGCTCCCAGGAGTCAAAATGCCCAACAGTGGGGAGATGGAACCTTAAAAGACCACTTCCAGTAGATAGACATTGCCATCAACTGAAGGATGAGGCCACCCACCCTTCTCAAAAATTTTGACCCAGAATTGTTCCTGTTGAAAAGAAATGCAGGGACAAAAATGAAGCAGAGACTGAAGGAAAAGCCATACCGAGATTGCCACAATTTAGGATCCATTCCATGTGCAGGCACTAAACCCTCAACACTTGCTGATTCCATGTTGTGCTTGCAGTCAGGAGACTGACATGGCTGTCCTCTGAAGGGCTCTACCATCACCTGACTGAGACAGATGCAAATACTTACAGCCAAACATTGGACTAAGTCCAGGGACCCCTATCGAAGAGTTGGGTGAAAGACTGAAGGGGATGGCAATCCCATAAGAAGAACAGTACCAACTAACTGTTCTCTCGGAGATCCCAGTAACTAAGCTACCAACCAAAGAGCATACATGTGTGAGGCAGTTCTAACAGCCAGAGTCCAGTAGAGCAGAACCACCTTCGAACCCTGGAGACCTACTGAGCATCTGCTCAAGAAGGGACGGAAGGCGTTTGGTGAATTGCTCCTGAGATCATGGCTCAGATTTCAGCCCAGACCCCTTACAGCTGCCCCTGCAGGAGATGTGTGCTCTATCAGGCAGATACTGCCTCCAACTCCCAGCATTCTAGCTGGACCTTACACACAGTCATCTGACCACAAGCCAGGCATGCCACGCCCCATACAATAAAAGGGGTAGTTTGCCCCCTCCTCACTCTCTTGTTCCCTTCTTCCCCTCTCACTCTTGCTTCCCCTCTTCTTGCTTGCTTCCTCTCTCTCTTTGTTCTCTCTCTCCTCTCTGCTCTTTGTTCTCTTCTCCCTCCTCTCCTTTCTCTCTCTCTCTCTCCTTCCTCTCCTTTCTTCTTTCTACTCAACTAGCATATTTTCCCTTCCTACAATAAAATAACTGTTCATACATTGCCTCCTTTTAATTAAGGCACCGTGCAGCAAACAGACCAGCCCCGGAAGGAGAGAGAGAGACCTGGGCCTCAGCACCAGGCCCCAGCCAGCTCTAGGAGGGAGAGAGACCTGGGCCGCAACCCAGGCCCCCCCCCCCCCACCTTATTGAGCCAACATACATGGGCTGGTCCACGGACCTTACTACATATGTACGAGAGGACTGCCTTGTCTGGCCTTAGTGGGAGGGGATGTAAATAAAAAATAATAATAAAAAAAAAATGTTAACGTATGGATCAAAAAAACTTTAGGTTGTTAGAGAAATTACAGAAGCCAGGGATTATGCTAGGATATTGTCTAAAGAAAATGAAACAAAACCAAAAACAAGTGGAAATGGAATAAGAGGGAAAAAAAAATACAACACTAGGTCAAATCCAGTGTGTGGTCCAGATCTTAACTGTGACCCTAGACAGTGTATCACTAGATGGTACCAGAAGGTGGAAATCTTTCCACATGGAACATAGACTGAAGGACTAGGTCACTGGGAGTGTGTGCTTCAGTGTCTATCAGGACCCTGCTCCTTGGTTTGCCCTCTCCCAAATCACTGTGCATCCCATCATTCACTTACATGTGTTCCACCATGAGGCTCTACCATCTCATAGGCTCAAAATGATGTGGCTAAGTTACCATGTACTGAAAGCATGAAACAAATAGATCTTCCTTTTGTGATTATTTATAGTATTCTACGCCAGCAGTGAAAAAGCTCATAGCACCATGAAAGACCCACATTTGCCATAAAGGACTATGGGGTGTTGATTCTGTGATCTTTGTCAAGAATTACAGATAAGAATCCAGAAATAAATCCTCCTGAATAAATTTCCTAGTGACATTTTTGTTCTGAACTTACATTATTTCATTAATTCAGTATTTACAGCAACATGTCTAGTTACTTATTAGTATAAGAAAAACATTAACCAATGATTGCATCTTAGGGCAATGAATCCAAAGGTCTATTCTTAGAGGTCTCATATAAGGTGACTAATCACAAATACTTTGTTAGATAAACATGAAAAATAAACAAAATTTGCAAGAAATAAAGCATAGGATATGTAAATTGCCATGTTAGATGCAAACCTCATAAAAACAGGACATTAAAGGAGCTAGTTGATGACTGTTCTGTTTGTATGACATAGCAAGTATCCAGTCCCAATGTCTCTTTCTATACCAGCTGGGCTACAGATGCCTGGAGACCTGCCTGCATTTGAGATTTGAGCACTTCCTCTGATCAAGACCATGGAGACAAAAATGTTAACTATGTGCTTCAGTATATGATATTGAATCAAATAGGTTTTCAAGAAGCACTCAGGGACCAGAGAAAATGAGAGACAGAGCCTAGACTATGGCTCACTGGTAATGATGTGCTTTCCTAGCACATTCAAAAGGTAATGGATTTCATCTTCAACACCAGAAATGACAAAAAGGAATTATATGCATTAAAATGATGTCTACATAAAGAATGGCAAACAAGTTAACACAAGAGTATTGTGTGATCAATAATGTCACCAAAGGTGAGTGAAGAGTTGGATGATGACTATCTCTGTCAGAAAGTGATTGGCCCAAATCTGCATAATTTGGAAACACTGATATTTGAGAACTATTTCTCATGCCTTCTCAACTAAGTGTGTTGGCACGTGGTGATTACTCCAGCATCCGGAAATCTGAGGCAGGAAGATTCCAATTTGGAGCCCAGCTTGGACAACATAAGAAAGATTGTCTCAAAAATTCAAAAATGCTAAGAAAGAGACAGATCAATACAGAGATAGACACCGAGACAAATTAAAGAACAATTCTGAACTGGAGCTCATCACAAGCAAAGCCCATGTGTTTGTTGCCTTTACATGATGCACTTTACATCACAAGAAAAGTAGATTTCTTTAAGAGCTAAATTCATGAGCCAAGAGCAATGCATAGTAAGTGTGCTTGCTACTACAGATAAAATGAAATCTTCCTGGAGGAGATGCAGCTCTCTGAATCTCCCCTTTTCAAAATCTCTTCTCAGGCTCATGGACTCCAAGGTATATGAATAGATAGGTAAAAATGCCCAACCTCTCTACATGCATGAGTTCCAACCTTCACAATGTTATTTCATCAAGGAGACTGTCATTATCAAAGACTTTTCTTCCACTGGATCAAACTGTGTTGAATGTCAATGCTATTTCATTATCCTTGACAAGAGTTGCATGGGTCTAGTTCTCTTGACTGCAATTCTACATTAGAAAATAGTCTACATTATAGGCTAATAATATTAAAGTTCACCAACTCTGGTGGTTTGAATGAAAAACATCCCACATAGGTTCATGTATTTTGGTCTCCAGTTGGTCACACTGTTTAGAAAGTTTTATGTGAACTTTAGGGTGTGTAGCCTTGCAGGCAGAAGTAGAAAACTGGGGAAAAGCTTAGTTGTATTGCTCCAGTTCCTGTTAATTCTCTTCCCCTCTCTCCCCCCCATTTCTCTCCCTTCTTACTTTGTGTGTAAGAAAATGTTACCAGTCTGCTTCCTACTTCTCCTGCAATGCGAAGACTCCCCAACCATTATAGAGTCGAGCAGTCCCAAACCTCGAGTCATAATCAGTTCTGTCTCTTGTAAGTCTACTTTGGTACGCTCTTTTATCACATATACCAACAGAAAAGTGTGTAGTAGACTCGACTTGTTTAAACCTCTCCCTTATTACCTCCTTACCCATCATTTTTCATGTGCCTACATTGGAACAATACATTCATTTTTTTAAATGATATAAAACATTGCTCCAGCTGACTGAACTCTACTTAGCTATGCCAGTTTACAGGATGAGTTGCTTGGGACTAAATTTGTGTTGTTAATTTGGCTGTTTGTCCCTCAGTTTTCTGGAGCCTGGAAAGATAGAAATTTATGACAAACTCTTCAAATTCTTTTTGTCTCACAGAATATGAGTTTCCTGCTTTATCTGAGGGGATATACTAAGGTCAGACTGAATCATTTAGGGCATTCTTTCTTACAAACATGTAGATATTTTAAGGAACAAGATATAATCTCATTTGAAGATTTGTGCATGTAAACGTATTTGCATATACGTGGTGGAAGGGAAGGGGAAATATTCAAGGTAAGGGAATGTGCTGGGACTTCAGATTCACATGACAAACTTGCCATCTCATTTAGTTGTCTCTTGAAGGGACTCAGTATATTTGAGATCAATGGAAAATTTTTGATTCAGGCCAGTCTCTATGTCAACATCCAGCAAGCAGCTAAAGTAGGAAACTAGTCACTAGTCATAGATAGT
Organism: Montemys delectorum; assembly: GCA_019843815.1. Lineage (NCBI taxonomy): Eukaryota > Metazoa > Chordata > Mammalia > Rodentia > Muridae > Montemys > Montemys delectorum. Next base: position 25,713 of record JADRCD010197632.1, on the reverse strand, counting down.
ATATATTTTCAAGAAGTCTTTTTAAGATCTAGAAGATGAATCCCAATAATTACAAGGTTATACAACGCATCAAAAGTTTGATTAGTTGTGCATCTTTGTGATAAGCAAGCAGGACACACAAGCTTTTCCACATATGAAATTTTCCTCCATGACAGAGGCTGAGAACATCAGAGGTCTACGGGTATGCAAAAATCTCTAAATTGATATCATACAGGCATGTCACAACCACCTAACATAACATTAGCAGTTGTATCCACATATGGCTTCTGTAGCTATAGATTTTTGTTCCTGTGTACCATACAGTGTGTGAGTTTCTTCTATGAAAAAGTACAAGTGGATAGCAGTTGGTAGTATTCATAACAGCCACACTGTTATTACACCAGTGGATGTATCTTGCTTGGCATGTTGTTAGTGTTACGCTCACGCAGTGTCCACAAACAAGCAAGATTGTAATGGTAAGCAATTACAGTGTTTATAACACTATAAATGCCAGGCAGCTTGAGACTCTATCTTATTTCTCCATGTCACACAGTCAAATCATGTAGTGTCTTCAGCAATACAGTGTTATTGTCTAGCTCTAGCTTGTAATCAATAGCACTAGCAATAGCCTTTTTGGTTTGGGACTGTTGTGAGACTCTTTGCTTAATACATAGAAAGATAGCTAACCTCTGCTACTGGGTCATTCATTCGAATACCTTGTGTTTTCTGACACTGTCTTCTGTTCACAGAGGTACTTTCTTTAAAACCCTCTTAACTTCTTTTTCATTTTTCTTTGAGATCCTTAAGCCACTCAAGGGTTAGCACTACATAATAAGGCACTTTGTAGAGTATGGCAGGCTCTTTGAAGATCCTGTTATGCTTTACAAGCAAGTGTCAATTGTCTCAGATGTTAAGAGGACACAGAAATGAAACATTATCAAGATCCGAAAGATTATGAGATGATCTTGTTTTAGTTTCATTTCTGGTAAAATACCTTGACCAAAAGTAACTTATATAGTTTATTAGAGTCATCATTCCAGGTAACAATTCTCCAAGATGGACGTGAAGTCAGGAACTAGAAAAAGCTACTTTCCCCATATCCTTAGTCAGGAGCAAAGAGAAATAAATTCATGAATCCTGGCTTGCTTGCTTACACTCAGTTCAACTTCTCCACCCTTATACACAGTTCAGCATCCCTGGTTAGGGAATGGTTCCACTCACAGTGGTCTGAGTCTTCCTGCAGCAGTTAACATAAGACAATATTCCACAGATGTGCCCACAGATCACCCCAATGTGGATAATGCCTTAGTGAGACTCTCTCATCTGAGTCTAAGTTTTGTTACAGCTAATCATCAGATGCCATCACTTGTATTAACGCTTTTCATCAGAAGAGTAATGTTGAGCTCAGTGTTGTATGGAAAATACAATGCCATTTAGCCCTCAGTCACTCCAAATGGAATTCCAAATCATTTGAATTAAAGTACTCATTTACTCCTAAGCAGGACAGATAATGAAAATAGTTGAATATAAGCCTATTCTTAAATGTTCATGAACTGTAATGTGAACTTCAATAGAATAAACCTATAGGCAAAATCAACAAGAGCAGTCCTGAATTCTCTGTTTAACACTGACAGAGAGAAAAGTGGAATGTCACCTACAAATTAATGGCAATAAAATTATTCATGCATGATATACTATAACATTTAGTCATTTGGACAACAAAAATATATTTTAGAACATGTACAGAGTTAGTTAATATGTCACTCATGAGTATGATCTATGGAAAATAATTTGAGAGTCATGGATTGACTCCATGTGCTCAAGCATGCTAAGCATATACTCTAATCCTAAAATACTCCTTACAACTCTATTAAAATGTTTTAGAAAAATGAAATAAACAGCGAATCAGGAAAGACACTACATAGAGTAAGATCGAGAGGGTGAAGATAGATGACAGAGTAGGGTAACTAGGTATCCTGTCTCTTGTTACCCTACATCTGGTCTCTTATAACCCTAGATACAGTCTCTTGAAGCCCAGGGGTTGCTTGCTGGAAAGTCTGATAAACCCTAAGCTGCTTTAACCAAGTCCTAAAAGAATGTACTTCAAGAAGACAGAAGGGAAAGATTTCCAAATTTCTTGTCTGTAAATAGGCAAAAACACAAGGGAAAGAAAATGAGTGAAAAACCCAGTAAAGGTGTCAATTTTCCTGAGGGGAATGCAATAGGCAGGAAGAAGCCATATCAAGCCTTGCCAGAGATATTACACTTTGGTTCCAAAAATGGATTCATGAGACAGAAATGGGAAGTGCCCAGTAGGTACAAAACTACAATAGGACTTCCAGTTAAAGATTGATAATCAAACAAGAAAAACATGGGAATGGATAGAAAAGAAAGAAATGTTGAGAAATAATAAAGTCAAATTGTATGTCACAGAAGAGACTAGAATTTGAAAACATATCCCTTTGAATAACACAAAAGGTATCTGGAATTAGAAGATAGATGATAGACAGACAAATGATGAATAGGTAAATTATAGTAGATGATAGATATAGATAGATAGATAGATAGATAGATAGATAGATAGATAGATAGATAGATGATAGGTTGATAGGCAGAGTTCTTATTATTATATATATATACATAAGGAAATAAAAAACAGTGTTATATAACAGGGTAAAATGTCCAGTATAGGAGCTCATGAGTTCAAAGCCAAGCAAAAGCCCCAACACCCATGAAACGAAGAGACTGTACATATGCACAGAGTAAGAATAGGCACAAAGGAATGACCCTTAATGGAATGAAGAGTCAAATGTCTTAAATGAAGATTGACTGACATAAAAGTACAAACTAGTTGAAAACACTTCTAAGTTCAGACATGTTATTTAGGATAACAAGATATTTAGGATAACAAGAGCTATGACTTGCTTAGTGTCCAGCTAGACATACAAGATTACCATAACCCAGAGCAGCTATAGCTCCACAACTCTGAGCAAAATAAATCTCCCTGATTCTGGATAATGGGATGCAAATCCAAGACTATCTGTCAGGGCAATAGATTTTTCCTGCTCTGTCTATACCAAAGTGGCATGCACATATCATAAAATGATTTTTTTAAAAAACTAAATACAATGATAATTTCCTAATATTGCACATTTAAAGGAACTGGAAAATAATTTAAATGATGAAATATAGCCAGTGGGGTAAAGTGAAAGGACAGAATACAAGAATCTAAGGTCTGTAGGCAAAAGAATAATAGGAGTGATGAATAGAACCAGGCCTCAGCTGCAAAGTCTGTATGCACTACAATAATTGCTCAAAGACTTACCAAATACATGACAGCCAGACTTTGACCTGTCTGTCTTTATCTTTCTCTTCAAACCTAGTCAACATGGGGATATAGCGTTCTTTCCTGCAGAGTAGAACAAATTTTCCAAAATTCTAATGACACAAGACACTAGATGATAGAAAATGAATAAATATATTATAAACTTTGGATTTCTTGATTAAATTCAAATGAGAATTTTGTAGTTTATGGGTTTAACAGGCGTCAATAAATTATCTCCAAGTAACCTCATGATCTCCCTTGCCCTCTCCTAGAAGCTGGGGACAGTACATTTTGTCTGGGTAATTTGAGGACCAAAAAAAATGTGTTGAATGGATTTATGTGCCACGGTACAGTGATTTTTCCCTTGCATTGTTTTCTATCTCAATAATCTTGTAAGGAAGATGTGTTTTCTGTTTATCAGGTAGATAGGAGCCTGTTCTTGGGCTACGGTTCAGCAACTTGTCCAGGATTACAATGAGGACACACAGAGTGAACTGAAGAATGCCTTGTGGAGGACGACATGCTCTGGGCTTAGACAAGGCACAAGAGTAAACACGCAGTGACCCAGGCAGTCTCTTCTGTAGTCATTATTCTGAAAATCTTGAGCCTTAGTTTTTATGCCTCATAGGGTTTTTCTCAAAGGACTCAAGCTCAGGTTAGGCCAGGAGAGATAATCTAAGCCTAATGCAGCTCAAGGAGCAGCGTTTAAAGAAACAATTAACATTAATGAAATTTCCCAGGCTCACATTCCTTTGGATTTCCAAGTCCTATCTCTTCTTTCTGTGGTTATCATACTATCAAGATTTATGACCTCAAAAATTTTAAAGTCCATTTATTAGGCAATAAAATATTTTGAAGAATTAATGGACTATATTAACTTTTCTTTTGCAGCAAGGTCCTCTGCCTTTAGGGCTGAGCCCTTGAGTCCTTAGTAGGTACCGCCACACACAGTTTACTTTAAACTTTTGTATAAAAATTATAAGAAAAAAACCCCTGCAATCAAAATTGATCGGTGGTTCATTGTCTCAAAATCCAGGAGAAATGTGTCCAGAGTTCAAGGAGGGCATTCCTCTGGGTTTAGGATGTTTCAGAGCACAGATTGAAAATAAATGCAGATTTTGGCGTTTAGCTCTCTGACACAGTGCTCACAGCAGAGCTACACATAGGTCAAGGAAGTCTCTGCAGGGGTCTAGAACCCACAAAGAAGAACTGGAGGAAGCTGTCAGCAGAGCCAGATGTTTGGCAACCTGGGGTGAGGTTGGGGGAGGGGCAGCATTTTGCTTCGTTTTTTGTCAGTGGTTAGAAATTTGCAACCTGATTCAACAGGGTGGGAGGAACTAAAGTTGGCATGCAAATTCCCCACAGGGTGGAGACTGAGCTGTTCTTTGAGTCTGGCTAGTTTGGGACAAAGAAATATCGGGCATCCCCTGAGAAGGTACTGGAAACTGAGGACTCTGCCTGAATCAGAGCAGGTAAGCAGAGAAGAGGCCATGGCATGGCTCTGCACATAAACGGACATTTGCTTCTTTTCCAAATGGAACTTCTCTCTACTAATACGGTGCAGTCCTTTGGGGATTTCTTTTCCTGTTTTTTTTTTTTCTTTCTTTCTGTATGAATTGTCTTCATAAACAAAACCGTCATGACCTCCCTTAAAGCCTGCACCTCTAAACCCAGGATAGAGAGAATGGATGAGGTTGCAGTCCCGGCAGGATAGCCTGACACACAGCAGTTTTAAATGGTCAGGAGAACAAGGTAAAGAAAAGCCATGTTTAAAGGAGCTTTCTGATTTCTGGTTTTGTACGTGTGCCCTATGCTGCTGTGTGTCACATTGACATTTAGAGAAGTGAAAGTGGGTTTCTTGAGGCCAGTTTCTTCCCCTTTTATTTTCTAGAGCATTTTGCCTAAGAGTAGATCTTTTTCTCCCCCCTGTATTCGGAAAACAGTTTTTTCTTGCCAGTGCTTGAGACTTTAGGAATGTGGGAACAAACTCCAAGATCTTCTACTGCTCAGCTAGGTTGGTTGTACTGTGATGTCACATAATTCTCAATGACAATCCTCCAGAAGCATGCTTTATGCACAGGTATACAAACTGTTTACTTCCCCCAATGAAGTATGAATGTATCTTTACTAGCTTCTATACTTTGAACTTGGTATCCAGTTTCCTCACTTTAGGGTGGGAATGACGCTTTGCTGTGTAAAGATTAACTATTGAGCACTGGGTCACTGATTGAGCTGAGTGACCTTAGACCAGTAGGGTCTGGAGGAGATCTCTAATTTGTTATTCTTTCGTTACAACTGATCAGCTTTTTAGTAAGCACAACCTTTCACCTGTGAAAATGTAGCTACTAAATAAAACCACGAAGATGTATTTTTCAAAATTTCAAGTGTATAATTTGAGGACAAAGACAATTTCCATCACAAAACACTAATATTTAAAACTATTATGGGAATCCATCATGAATGTGACTTGGTGCTAACCACAGTCTCCTTTAAAAAGTTAAATTGAACTTTGTTTTATATAACAATGACCAAAGAGTGTTCATATGACTCGTACACCAACACATGGCATGTTTGTTTACCTTGTAAAATTAAACCATGCTAAATACATGAAATATGAAATTTGACAGTTATTATAAGCTAGGAGTTAATGTCTTCATTTTCAAACAAATCATGTCAATTTCCTTGCAAATAATAAGCCCAAACAAGGCGTAAAATGATGTTTTGAAGCACTAATTGTCTTAGCTGGTGGTATGAATGAAGAATTAGGCAGCCATTAGTGGAAGTTCTCTCTCTCGAGGCAAAGGCCTTGAATGAGCATTGCAGCCTGCTGGACCCTGTGAACAGAGGGGTACCCCAGAAGACACTATTTCAGGGAAGACATCCCTGAAATATTACTACCTCCAATATAACAAGTCCAGAAGTGTAAAGAGCTACACTTTTGACTGAAGGGATTAGATTTTACTATAAAGGCACAAAGGCCTGTGCCTGTAACTCCAGGACTTAGGAGACAGGAAATTCGTGGACTCCAGATAAGTCAAGGCTGCATCATGATGCTCTGTCCCCGACGTATTTTTATTTAAAGGAAATAAATTCCCCTGCAGACCATGCTGCTATATAGAGTTTATGTGGAATTGAAAAGAGAAAACAGAAGAGGAGAATAATTGAAAGTCATTGATTTTAGAACTCAGAAAACATAATAAAAGGAAATGAGAGGCTCCTATGAGCAGGGGGTTTTCTCCCTTAAGCAGGGAGTTTTCTTCCTTTGAGCAAGGGTTTTTCTCTATGGGTCTGACTACATGCCTTCTCAAGAGAGGCCCTGTTTGCCTTACACTCTCAGACACACTTGGCTATAAACATTACATTGGCCTCCGAATCCACTTTTGAATCTGTTGCACAGTCATGGGGCCTCCAAGGTAAGTTACCCTGACTCCTCAATATTATCACAAGGCTGAACTAGATGTTGATGTAACACACTAACACATTTCTTGTTTGTTTATTTGTTTTGGGATAGGGTCTTGCTATGTAGTCAAGACTCATAATCCTTCAGTCTCTTCCCCAGTAAGATTACTGAGATAATAAAAGTGTACCACCATGCCCAACATGATGGACATCGATGCCACGAAGTCAGAAGCATTATTTTAGTTTTTGAGAGTTATATGCCTGAGTCATAGTAGATGCTCAGTAAACATTTGTAGACTTAGTGGCGACCTTTTTTCACATCTAGAAGGTCTCTACATTTGCTCACATAAGCCATTACCCATGGCTTTCTCATATTGCTTTGTTGGATGCTAAAATAGGTGTGAGTAGCCAGGAAGACCATTTTTAGATGGTTGTTGCTGCTGCTGCTGCTGTTTAAGGCAGAGCTGTATTATGTAGTACATGCTGGCCTGGCACTCACTGTATGACTCGGGGTGATGTTGAAATGAAGGAAATGCTCTTGCCTCAGTCTCCCTAGTGCTGAGATAATAGGTACAAGCAAACACTCATAATTCCATGTGTGAGTACTACATCAGTCTTTCACAGAATGAAGGAAAGATGGCGAAGTTAAGAAGTGGCCACAGAAGACTGCGCAGTGGCAACAAATACTCCCTGTGAGGATAATAGAGGGCTGCTTAGAACATGACAGTGAAGTACTCTAGGAATTGAAATAATCCCACTCAGAACATACTTGTCCCCATAGATATAGTAAAGCTCTCCAACTAATATCCCAAACACAAGGCAAACTCTTGACCCTGAGTTTCACTACAATGGTTTCTCTAATTGTGTGTCCTGTGATCAGACTAAGAGAGGCACATCCTCCTAGGAGCAGTTTATTCTTCATCTCACACAATTCACTGAGCTCTTTGGCTACTTCTGTTCAGCTGTTATCTCGATTTAGGGAAAAGCCTACATGAACAATGCTGCTCATAACAATGGTATAACTATCATGTGCAATTAAACATGATACCATACCAATAGAATAGACTTTAACCAAGCTGGCAAGAATTCACTGTAACAGGTCTGTGGCAGGGACATGCCTCACAGCAAAGTCAAAGCACTCCCCAGGATGTTTAGGAACAGCCCTCAAAAGGCTCCAGGAATTTTGCACAGAGCTCGCTGCATGGTAAGGTTCTGTGAGTCTCGACCCAGGACCAGACTATATTTGTTAGGAATCTAAACTGTTCAGTCCCAACAGCTCAGTAACATTTGCAGTTGGAACCAATTTTCACGCCTTAAGAATAAATACTTCTGTTTTACTGTAAAACTAAAAATGACTCTCTTGTGGCCATATGCTCTTGAGCTCCAGTATTTCATAGCTTCTCTCTGATTCTTTGAAATTCATGATCTTGTTTCTACCTGAATGAATCGATGTCTATCACAGCTCAAATTCCTGGAAGAATTTGATGTTAGGCTCAGCTAAATGCTATGCCCACTGCCTCGATAGAATTGAAACAAATCACTCACAGACAGCAATGCATGGTAAAATGTTCAGTCAAGATTTAACCAAATGTGACAAGGCAACTGGTGAAGCCAATGGAGAGACACAGTCATCTCTGTTTCCTACATCAGCAGGTACCCCAATAGCAAGCAATTTAAAATCACATTGCAGGCACAGCAAGCATGCTCTATCTTTTTCATTCACTCAGATACCTAAATAAACATACTACCAGACAGGATGTATCCATTATTATAAGATGGATGCTCGGAAAGGTTACTGATGCTTGAAGGAAGAAAGACTACTTTTAGCAGAGACAACATGACAGACCTGAACAAAAATGTAGCATTTCATTTAGGAACGAGAGGCGTTCCAGAGATCTGAACATATTGAGATAAAACCATCATGTTTTAGGGAAAGAATATAGAGTGAGAAAATCCGCAGATATGGACAGTCTTGTGAGAAAGACACGCGGTAGCAGTATGATCATATATGGAAACCATCATGTCCTCAACTGTCATTTAACATTGCGTTCTGGCTGGGGTTGAATAGAAGAGGAAGGATGGAAGATAAAGAGCTACTTTAAAGCCTCTTCCATGACAGTTTTGAATAGCACCCATTCTAGATTCAGCTTACTGTGTTGTGAAAATAAACATCACACACACTCCACATTGCAGACTCAGATGACTGCAGCAGCATTAGCATCCCCTAGATGTCCAGTACTTGTGACATGGGATATTTTCTATGAAAGACTCTGAATTCTCACACTAAGGAAAAACTGTTGCCACTCTGTCTAGGTTTTCAGTACCAAATGTATCATGCACTCATTCTCTTCTTAAAAATCCCTTAGCATTTTAAAATTTTCTTTATCCTAGAATTAGTAAGTGTGTGTGTGTGTGTGTGTGTGTGTGTGTGTGTGTGCACGCGCGCGCGCGTGTGATTTATTTTCATCAGTGCAGAAACTTACGTCATGGTTCATGTCTGGTAGTCAGAGGAAAACTTTTGGGAGTTGGTTCTCTCCCTTCATGTTGTTTCTTGTTCTTCCTCTCAGGCTCGTGCCCTAGGCTGGTTGTCCCAGGGAATTCTGGGTAGTTCTCCTGTTTCCATCTCTCATCTTACTCCAGGACTGCTGGGACCATAGAGGTGTGTCTACTTTTTTACTTGGGTTCTGAGAATCAAACTTAGGTTGAAAGACTTATGCAGCAAATTCTTTTACTTGTTTACCCATCTTTCCAGTTCCCTGTTAAATTCTTATAATTACTCACAGTGCATAGAGATTTTCATTTTATGAAAATGTATATATAATATCATTGCTTCACTCAGAATCCTCCAGTGTTGTGCCAACTAAGCACATTTCTCTTCAACAAGTATCTCAAAGCCCCTCAGTCCCAGAAGTCCTTCGTGACTAACATCTACCCCTGTCTACCTCACTATTTTTCTTCACTCAACATATCAGGGTATTGATTGACCAGGCCCAGTCTTCTGCCTTTGACCATTCAGTTACTATCATCTTCCTTCAAATTTTAGATCTTCACCAAGACCCCACATGGCCCCAGTAAGGTTGATCTCTAAATCCACAGCTGCCTCCCATTATCCTGTCCTCTTGTCTCTAAAAGATCTACAATATTTACTATAGTATTTATCCTCCAGTTTTTCCATAAAACGTAAGCTGTCTACGAATTGACTTACCCTGCCCTTGCATCAGTGTCAGAGCCACATGAAGGGAACATGAAAGGTGTATGTCTTAAAAGCTTAAACAGAGGAACTTGTAGTTGAAGATAACAGAATTGCCATGTGTAAATCAAGTAAAGTCTAAGGAGTGATGGTTATCATTAACACCTCTCTAACTCAGTTTCCAAAGTATAAAATGCAGGGGAAATATAAATGAATAAAACAACCAATAAATGGGGTTAAAAAGTAATTAAACCTCCATCATCAGGCCAATGTGATAGGACAACTGAATAGCTGCTTGCTGCACAACCTGATGACCCGAATTCAATACTCAGACCCACTGATTCCAAGTAGTTTTCTTCTGGAGACCACACATGCTCTGTGGCATGTAGGTGGCTCCATATACATTATATACATAATATACTAATTAATGAGAGGCTGTAGGGATGGCTTAATGCTCCTCCAGAGGGCCTAATTCCCAGCAACCACATGTTGACTCACTAAATAATGGAGTAAAATTTAAAATATCAAGAAGTAATAATCCTCCAAATGCCCTTCAGAAAGGTTATGCACACTTCCCTAAACAGTAGAGTTTTAGACGATTATGGAACAGTAGAATGTGGTTTCAAGAAACACCACAGAATCATACGCCCTCTGTTCAAGAAGGATCAAGTGGCTGAATTGCTTAGGTATCATATGGAGGGACAGACGACATTCAGAGAGAACTTACCTTCACATCAATACCAGTACACTAATGTTTAAATTTTAAGTGTTAAGTTTCAAGTTATCCAGTGTTAAAAGGTTACCTGGAGAATTGGGTGTTTGTACTTAAAAAAAAAATAAAGTATCCTCATTGTCATAACTTAGTAAAATAACTAAATAGAATCAGAAGAAAATAAATTTGTGTCCATTTTCTCAGATAAAAATGGAATGAAGGCTAGAGAGATGGCTTGGAGACTAAGTATTTGTTTACTTACATAGAACCTGGCTTTTGTACCTAGCACCTATATGGCTAAAACTGTCTGTAACTCAAGTTCTGGGCATACCCTGATCTGGCTTCTGTGGATACTACCCACACCTGATACACATACATGCAGGCAGGCAATCATACACACAAAATAACAATAAATAAAACCTAACACTAAAAAATAATGGACCAAAGAGGGTAAGGAAGACGGCTCAGGCAGGAAACCATTTGCTATAAGAGCATAAGAACCTGACTTCAAAACTCCAGCATCCTGAGAAAGATATAGGTGCATCAACGTGCATTTGTGACCCCAGTAGGAGAAAGGACAGATACTAAAAGATCCGTGGAGCTCATTGGCAAGAACCCTAGGATATTGACAAGCTACAGGTTCAGTGAGAGCATCTGTATCAGGAACGTAAGACTAAGTATGAAGACAAGGCCAACATGGACCTTGAGCCTCTGAATGTACATGTGCAGACTTGCAGCCCCAAAACATACAGAAACACATGCACACATTGCAAACAAACATACTTACACGCATGCATGCATGCATATGTATACTACACACATCAAAAAACAAGCAAACAAACAGCACACACACACACACACACACACACACACACACTAAAAAAAAGCAACAGTATTAACAACAAAAACACTTGAGCCTTAGTACTTTTTGTTTATTTAGCCAAGGAATCACTATGTATCCCTGGCTGACCTGGAATTCTCTACTTAATCCAGTTTAACCTTAAACTCACAGAAGTTTGCCTCTGTCTTTGTACTGTGACAATTCACTGAGCACAGGATTTTCAAATATCTCTAAGCTACTACTATTATTTTCTTTGTTTTATGTATAACAAAATCTCAGGATGAGGTTTAAGGTAAACCTGGGTCACAAGACTGGAATTTAGGATTTCAGGCTTGGCAGTAAGGACCTTTGCTCTTGGTGCTCTAACTCCAGGAAATTCTGTTTGTTTGGTTTTAGGGGGCTGGGTTTCAGTATGTAGCCCATTCTGGTGTGACACTCACTATGTAGCCCAGACTTGTGCTTATCTCTCAGTAATTTTCCGACCTCAGCCTTTCAGTACCCGGATTACAGGTACATAACACCACTCATGGCTGTAATTCTACTGTTTCTGGAGTTGCGAAAAAATGGGAATCTTAGTTTAAAATAATGGTGCTCTCTGTAGAGGGCAGATATTCTGCAGAAAAAAAAAAAAAAAAAAACAATGATGATGGCTACCTTATTTCAACGTTTTACTTCCTTCTTAGATAACAGTTTATGATGGAGCGTTCGCCTCTTGAGCTACCGGTTGATGCAGTGCAGCGGATCGCGGCTGAACTCAATTGTGACCCAACAGATGAGAGGGTTGCTCTCCGCTTGGATGAGGAAGATAAACTGAGTCATTTTAAGAACTGTTTTTATATCCCCAAAATGCGGGACCTGCCTTCAAGTAAGAATACTGGGAAAGGTTTTATAAACCAATTTAATAATTTTTGCTAAAGCATGTGACTGTCATAATTCTTTGACAACCATTGTTCCATTACATAATAGAGCTGCTACAATTGTTTCTGAGCAAACAGCAGGCCCTCGGTACTACCCTTATAAACCCATCCACCTACCTGAGCCTCGCATTCTTTATGTTTCCTATCCTTCTCTGAATATAATGCTCACAGGGTATTTACGCTGCCATCCACTTCTCTGAACAATACAGCAGCTGATTGAAAAGTATGCGTGGAGGCGTTTACTTGTTCTCGGCACTTAAAGCACAAAGCAATCCTTTTCAAAGACATATTAGAACATCTCTTATTTTGTGGCATCTCATTGATGATAGCCTGGTGCTTGTCTGGGAGCTGATTCGTCTGCGGCTGGGAGTATTCGGTAGCATATTATGGGAAGAGCTATCTTTAAGGAAAGGCATCAGTGTAAGAGGTACAGGAGACCTCTTGGCACACTGCATGGCTAATATAACAATGTGACCTGTACATTTCTGTTTGGGGAAAACGCCTATTTTTAAACATAGGTAGCACAGGAACAAACAAAAATATATGAAGCATCTTATGTGGAGCTCTGTTGCTTCCCATCAGTTCAAAGACAACAAAGTTAGCTGGAATGAATTACAAAGTAGTTTCACATGATTTATGCAGTCCAACTTCCTTTATTTTCCCCCTCAATTTCAAATACTCAGAATCTGATAGCTCCACTCACACTATTTCAGGATAGGATTGGGTCTCATACCTTCACTTGGCTTACACTATCTGAACCCCGCTGGGAAACCTGGAAGATTCATTCATGTGTGACTGTTGTATCTAGCACCAGACATAATTCTGGATAGAAGAAAGAGGAGCGCAAACCAGGTGTCACAGGATGGATATACTTGCTTCAGAATGTACACTTAGAAATAGATGAGATGTTAAATTTTGTCATGTCGATTTTCGCATATTGTTTCCCTATGTGTTACAAGTAGAAATGCCTGGAACCGTGGAGATTTCTGCTCAGGGACTAGGAGCACATACTGGTCTTCCAGAAGATCGGAGTTCGATTCCCAGCATACATATCAGATTATTCACAGTTGTCTATAATTCCAGCTCCAGGGTAATTCAAGACCTTTGGCCTATGTGGGCACATGTTTTTGTTTTTGTTTTTTTTTTTTTTAATTTTTAATTAGTTTAATTTTCAAAATAAATGCTCCTTTTAAAAACCAGCATTGTATATATAATCCTTTAAGAGTTCATACCATTGTCCCTACCCTAAGAATAGCGTATGCTTTGAGTTTCTGTCCGGCAGACTTGCTTGATTAACTCATTGAGAATTCTTAAAGGAAATAAAAAGAGGGACAATAAATTGATTCAATAAATTTGTTAAAATAACTAGTTTCAGAAGGTAAACAGTTTTAGTTTATCAAGACAAAGCATGGTTTCCTCAACAGCAGAGTGAGGATGAATGGGAACTTTTCTCGAAATTCTGTTTCTCAGTTCTGGTCCCAGAATTATTTAATCACAGCCTTAGGTGAGGCCATTGTCACCTATCTTAGATGAAGCAGGGTGGTATCCTGGAGGCAGAACAATTCCAACTCCATTCTTGAATTCTCATTTTGTGTGTGGTTTTCTCTAAGGATTCACCCATTCAACCATCATTTCTTCATTGTTTTCTACATCTGTCTCACTTTTCTGGGAATAACCGAGTGAAGTAAGTAGTGATTTTCAGTGCACTTGAAAGTATGTCTAGTACAGGAGACCTGTTATAAGGAAAATCATGAAGAACATAAGATGCTCTGCTCTGAGATATCACTCTGGTAGATGCTATGTGTAGATGCAGGTGAACTAAACCAAGGAACAGCTAAGGTTTGTCCCATACAAACAAAATGGTACCAAACACAGGAGCAAATGAGGGTGCCATCTCTTTTATGTTACATTTATAGAATATAAATGCATCAAAAAAAATCAGTATTCCAAGAGCACAGAGCAATGGCATAGCAAGCACCTCTGAATGACTAACATAAGACACAAAGAGCTTGAAATGCTGAGTAATGGAAAGCAAAGGCAAATCAGCAAGGCTTAGAAAAATGAAGGCAACAGGATGCCCAATGGTAGAAGTTTACCTTTTTGTTTTGTCTACAAGATCTTACTCTATAGTCTTGTTCTCAAGCCTCCCAAGTGCTGGGATTTCAGGAGTAAGCCACCATTTCCAACTCTGATAGTATGTACCTTAGAATCATAAGAAAACACTGCACTTACTGACCTAATCATTTATGGCTTAGCTGTTCAACTTTTGCGATCCTTTATATCCCTAGACATTAGTAGCCCATCTGAGGTGTAGTCACCAAAGATTTTTCCCATCTTTCTCCACTCCTTCCCTGTGTTCTTGCCTTGAAGTATTTTCCCTATGCTTTCCTCCAAACACTTTCAAAGTTTGGGGTCTACTTTGATGCATTTTGAGTGGTTCACTGTGCAGGTTGGGAGATCAGGCTTAAGTTTTAAAGACTACCAATATAAAAACGCATACAGAAATCCTACTTGTCCAGCCCTATTTAGTAAAGTCCATCTTTCCTTAATTATATTTTTTGGTATTTTTATTGAGGATTTCATATACTAGTCCATTGTTTTACATCATTTTTACCTCTTTCCCCAGTCTGACTCTTCCTGTACCACCAGATCTCTCAAATCATGACTTATATGTGTCTTATGAATACACACTTACGTTTGATATATATCAAATGCATTCACACATATAACACCCCTTGTCAAAAATTAGGAGTTAGATTTTTTTGTGGGTCTCTTCTCTTTTGGTCTGCATGTCTGTTTATGTTCCAGTACCTTGCTGGCTTTGTTACTGTTGCTCTGTAATATAATTTGGCATTGGGTTCCGTAATTCTGCCAGCATTGCTCTTTATAAGAGTTTATAAGAGTTAGTTTTGCAATTTGGAGTCTTTTGTGCTCCATATGGTATTCATGACATATTCCAAATCTGAAAAGAATGACAACACTTACATTTACTAAGCAGACTGCTTTTAGTATATATACATATATATATACATATATATATGTATATATTGCAAATGACTATGAATATGTAATATATAATATATTAATATATGATATATGTATTCTGGGCTAATGAACTGAACAGATATTTCTTGAAAGAAGAAATACAAATGATCTGATACTTGAAAAGTGTTCAACATCCTTGGCCATTATGAAATTGAAAATACACAATTTCTTGAGATTCTGTACTAGCCCAGAAATAATGGCTGATATAAAAGCAAACACAAAAGCAGATAGAAAGAAAGAAAGAAAGAAAGAAAGAAAGAAAGAAAGAAAGAAAGAAAGAAGGAAAGAAAGAGAGAAAGAAAGAAAGAAAGAAAGAAAGAAAGAGAAAGAGAGAAAGAAAGAGAGAGAGATGGAAAAGAGAGAGAGAGAGAGAGAGAGAGAGAGAGGAGAGAAAGGGAAAAGTCAAATAACAACAAATCCTGGCAAGGCTGCAGGGAAAGAGAAACTTTCATTCGCCATAGGTAAGAATGTGAGCAGATGCAGGACTGTGAAAATGAGGGAGGAAGGTGTTCCAAATCAGAGTACGAACTACCATGCTACTCTGTTCTGCCACTCTTTCTTATATATCTGAAGGACTCTAACTCACTACACCCCAAAGATGCTTACATCTCCATGTTTTTTGTTTATCTATTGTGCCATTCACAATATCCAGGACTCTGAGCCAACATTTCATATCTACCAGCAAAGGAATGGGTAGAAAAATGTGCTCCATGTAATGTGATTGTATGCAATCATAAGAATTATGAGAAAGTCACATTTCCAAGAAATAACCTTTGTGTTAAGTAAAATAATTAAATATATAAGCACAAATACCACATACTCTCTCTTCTGTGTGTGTGGTTTCTCAAAGCTAAAATAGGAAATGAGGAGGTTTAATGGAGGAGAAGTAGGCCAATGGAACACACACACACAAAAAAGAAGGACGATGTAAAAGTATCTTTTATTCACCTGATATAATTGTCATCTATGAGGCTTACAGCCTCAGTCTACTAACTAGGCCTAGTCCTGAAAATATCTAGCTTCTGTACAATTTTATATGTTCCTACAATGTTTTCAGCCTCTGAGACTTACTACTGAATAAGCTCACGCTTTCTAGTTCTTTCTGAACTCTGATTTCTTGGTCAACTTAGCTATTCTGGCTCAAAACTCCTCTTCATTTTGACTGATTCAAACTGTCTTCTTTTAGCTTCTGACTGCATTGCTCTGCTCGGCCTCATTCTATCTTTGGTAATATGCTTTAATCGTCAGGCTCCTTCTCATTCTCTGGCTTGTTCTCTCTTCAATCTATTTTGTACAACTACTGTACTGGTAAGACTGCCCCTCCCCTTCTCTCAACACTGCTCTCTCCACAGATCCTATTTTGTCATATGTTTCTCTAATTTGTCACTTTGCCTACCTCTCAATTACACATCACTTTCAAACATGGGTGCTTCCTTTCACAAACTAACTTTATCTTCGTTGTTTGGGATTGAAGGTGTGTGTGAGGATGTGTCTGTACTACAGCCAGAGAGATTAATGTGTGTATTTCATCCAGAGTAGCTGTGTTGCTGGATTACAATCCCTCTACAGGACAGTGTGTGGGAAGGAAGACAAGTAGCCAGAGGGAAGCAGCAGGCAAGGAGGAGAGCAAAGGGGAAACTAGTAGAAACAAAAACCACTGGCTTCTACGTGGGAAAACGCCCACACCTTGGCATGAAATCTATTACTTTGTAGGCTAACATAAAAGTTAATTGTAAAAGTTCTTCAAGGAAAAAGCTACAGCAGCAATCTACTGATTTCTATTTTTTTTTTTAGATGTAGGTTTTGTATAGGTTTCCAGTAGAATTTTTCCAAAATAAATAGACTTTATAAGCATTTTTTGAGATATCATTATGGACATAATGAAAATATTTATACTGAGTTGGTGATGTTCTTAATGTTGACATTGGTCTGCAGGTGATAATCAAAAAAAAAAAGAAAGAAGAAGGAAGGAAGGAGGGAGGGAGGAGAAAGAGAGAGAGAAGAAAATGAAAGGAAAGGAAAGGAAAAGAAAGGAAAGGAGAGGAGAGGAGAGGGGAAGGGAAGGGAGGGGAGAGGAGGGGAGGAGACGAAAGGAAAGGAAAGGAAAGGAAAGGAAAAGAAAGGAAAGGAAAGAAAAAGCTCTAGTAGTACATAGTGAGTGTGAGTAGGGGGCAATAAGACCAAAGAAGCAAAAATAATGAGGTGAGGTGAGGAAGGGGGTTGAGCTTCAGGACAAACTTGAACTATTTATTAATCAGTAGACTCAATGCTAGCACACATTGCCGCAGCCCAGCTTTATGGGATAGGTCAAATAGCAGTGGCATGATTCATGTAATTAGCTACTCATTAAAAGGAAATGCCTTTTGCTGCTTTCCTGTGTGTGGCCTTGATTTGGAGATCAGGAAGGTGACAGCTAAGTTTTACCATGGTAAGAAGCATGTAAGGACAACGGGAAGGCAGGTCAGGGTATGTCTTCCTCATTGAGTAGAGTTCAGACTTTACCTAACATGTCCCCACCTAACTGGGAAAAATACATGCTGATAAAATGTCTTTTTTCCCCTTCATTTTAAAAAAGATTTATTTAAATATTTGTGTGAGGCTGATATAGTTTTTTTTTAACATATTATCACACTTCCTTTATTTTTTGTTTTATTAGATATTTTCTTTCTTTATATTTCAAATGTTATCTACTTTCCTGGATCCCCCCCCCCCAAAAAAAAAACTCATACCCCCTTCCCTCCCGCTGCTTACCAACCCACCCACTCCCTCTTCCTGGCTCTGGCATTCCCCTACACTGAGGCATAGACCCTTCACAAGACCAAGGGCCTTTCCTCCCATTGATGACCTACAAGGCCAGCCTCTGCTTCATATACAGCTGGAGCCATGAGTCCCTCCATGTGTACTCTTTAGTTGCTGGTTTAGTCCCTGGGAGCTCTGAGGGTACTGGTTGGGGTTGGTTAATATTGTTGTTCATTTTATGAGGCTGCAAACTCCTTCAGCTCCTTGGGTCCTTTCTCTAGTTCCTCCATTGGGGACCCTGTGCTCAGTCCAATGATTGGCTGAGAGCATCCACTTTTGTATTTGTCAGGCACTGGCAGAGTCCCTCAGGAGACAGCTATATTAGGCTCCTGTCAGCAAGCACTTGTTGGCATCCATAATAGTGTCTGGGTTTGGTGAGTGTATATTGGATGGATCCACAGGTGGGGCTGTCTCTGGATAGCCTTTCCTTCAGTATCTGCTCCACATTTTGTCTCTGTATCTCCTCCAATGGGAATTTTGTTCCTCCTTCTAAGGAGAACCTAAGTAATCACACTTTGGTCTTCTTTCTTCTTGAGCTTTATGTGGTCTGTATTCCAAGCTTCTAGGCTAATATCCACTTATCAGTGAGCGAATACCATATGTGTTCTTTTGTGATTGGGTTATCTCACTCAAGATGATATTTTCGAGTTCCATCCATTTGCCTAAGAATCATGAATTCATTGTTTTTAATAGATGAGTAGTACTCCATTGTGTAAATGTACCACATTTTCTGTATTTATTCATCTGTTCAGAAACATCTGGGTTGTTTCCAGCTTCTGGCTATTATAAATAAGGCTGCTATGAACATAGTGGAGCATGTGTCCTTATTACATGTTGGAGCATATTCTGGGTATATGCCCAGGAGTGATATTTCTGAGTCCTCAGGTAGCATTATGTCCAATTTTCTGAGTAACTGCCAAACTGATTTCCAGAGTGGTTGTACCAGCTTGCAATCCCACGAGCAATGGAGGGGTGTTCCTCTTTCTCCACATTTTCGCCAGGATTTGCTGTCACCTGTGTTTTTGATTCTCACTGGTGTGAGGTGGAATCTCAGGGTTGTTTTGATTTGCATTTCCCAGATGACTAAGGATGTTGAACATTTCTTCAGGTGCTTCTCAGTCATTCTGTATTCCTCAGTTGAGAATTCTTTGTTTAGCTCTGTACCCCACTTTTAAAAAGGTTATTTGGTTCTCTGGAGCCTAACTTCTTGAGTTCTTTGTATATATTGCATATTAGTCCTCTATCAGATATAGGATTGGTAAAGATCTTTTCCCAATTTGTTGGTTGCCGTTTTGTCCTATTGACAGTGTCCTTTGCTATACAGAAGCTTTGCAATTTTATAAGGTCCCATGTGTCGATTCTTGATCTTAGAGCATAAGCTATTGGTGTTCTGTTGAGGAAAATTTCCCCTGTGCTCATATACTAGAAGCTCTTCCCCACAATCTTTTCTATTAGTCTCAGTGTATCTGGTTTTATGTGGATGTCTTTGATCCACTTGGACTTACTTGTATTTTTTACAAGGAGATAAGAATGGATAAATTTGCATTCTTCTACATGCTAACCGCCAGTTGAACCAGTACCATTTGTTGAAAATGTTGCCCTTTTTCCACTGGATGATTTTAGTTCCTTTGTCAAACATCTAGTGACCATAGGTGTGTGGGTTCATTTCTGTGACCTCAATTCTATTCCATTGATCTACCTGCTTGTCACTGTACCAATACCATGCAGTTTTTATCACAATTGTTCTGTACTACTGCTTGAGGTCAGGGATGGTTATTCCATCGGAAGTTCTTTTGCTTCTTATTCCAGATGAATGTGCAAATTGCTCTTTCTAACTCTATGAAGAATTGAGTTGGAATTTTGATGGGGATTACATTGAATCTGTAGATTGCTTTTGGCAAGATGTCTATTTTTACTATATTAATATAGCCAATCCATGAGCATGAGAGATCTTTCCATCTTCTGAGATCATCTTCAATTTCTTTCCTTAAAGACTTTAAGTCTTGTCATACAGATCTTTCATCTTGCTTAGTTAGAGTCACACCAAGGTATTTTATATTATTTGTGAATATTGTGAAGGGTGTTTTTTTCCTAATTTTTTTTTTCTCAGCCTGTTTATCCTTTGAGTAGAGGAAGGCCCCTGATTTGTTTGAGTTAATTTTATATCCAGCTACTTTGCTGAAGTTGTTTAAACAGTCAACTTAGTTAGAGACTCTAAATCCATGAAAGTGCCCTTGCATGATGGAAGGCATCAAATAACAGGGAACTAGAATTCCAGGCTTTTGTGAGCTGTCTGACATAGGTGTTATGAATCAAGGTTTTCTGTAAAAGCAGTAAAATTCTCAAATTCCAAGCCATCTTTCCAGCCTCACATTTTTATTCTTAATAGTCCTATACCAAGCTAACAATTCTAACACTATTCAGGAAAGTGAGAGTAGAATTAAGGAACAACTAATAGCTAGGTTTCCAGTGAAAATAAAAATTTGAGAGTTATAAACATTTAGGTAGCATTTGAATATATAGGTTTGAACATTAAGGACTATACATGGTGCTGGAAAAAAATATTCTGGAAATGAAACTGTAAGCATAGCTCTGAAAAACAAACTATTACCAGGGTAGAAAAAGGAATGTGGGACACATAATGTGTGTAAAAAGATATTCAGGGAAATTAGAGTGCTTATTCACTTCACCCACATAGAGCCTGATCCAGTCATGTACTCCAGTAGTTAGGAAGGTTTTATTTAATAGGCTTAACTTTAATCTAATCATTGAAGTGATTGTGGGGATGTATTTTTGTAGATGTAATTGAAAGATTGGAAACTTGAATTTACAGTGATTTCTCAAGAATCAAGAACCAGACCAATGATAGCCGGGAGAGAAAGGGAACCACAGATGTCTTTGATTATGGATGAACTTTAGAAAAAGACTGGGACAAATGTGAGATAGATAAGTTTTTCAGTTAAGAGGAATCTATAGTAGCTTTCTTTTCTGTCCTCACATATTCATCACATAGAACCATGAACTGCTAAAGACAGTCTTTGTCAACTCTCAATAAATGAGCATAGTGGACAAGCTCAACAGTTCAGATGGATATTTCTTGAAGAACTTTTATGGCCCCAATAATTACATCCTCCGTCCAGTCATACATCCTCCTCACAATACACTCTGTGCCTTATTCTTCATTGTAACAGAAGGTTGAACATGAAAATGTATTTATCAAAAGTCCAGGGTTTCACCCAAGTTTGGTGACAAGGTCTACTTTCTACTTTGGGTGTGGTCTCAGTTACATTTCTATTTCTATGATAAAGCACCACGGCGAAGGCAGCTTATGAAAGGATTTACTTTGACTTATGGTTTCAGAAGTTTAGAGTTCATGATGGAGGAGCAAACAAACAGCTGAGAGTTCACATGTTGATGTGCAAAACACAATACAGAAAGAAGCAGTGGAAGCCATGAGTCTTTTTAAACTTCAAAGCTCACCCACAGTAACACACTTCTTCTAACAAAGCCATACCTCCTAATCCTTTCTAATCAGTTTCACAAATCTGGGACCAAGTTTTCAAATATGTGGTACTATGTGAGTTGTTCTCATTCAGAAGTTCCCATCCAATCAACCACAGTTATATAACTTTTTCCTAAGGGGAGTTTATTTTCAAGAATATAGGGAAATCCATTTTAAGCCCTCAAAATACAGCCTTTATTCTGTAGCCTTCTACCCCACAATTTCAAAACTACATAAAAGACTAACGGGCTCTAAATTTCACAAGATTTTTATCAGTTCAGAGTGTAAAACTGGTAGTGAAGTATAATTTTATAATTCTTCCTCTTTCAAAATCAAGTCCCAGTGCTTTGGGTGAATAAGCTTTGCATCCTCATAAAAACAAAACTATCCTCTCTTAGTAGCCATGATTTGCCTCTAGCTCTTTACCTAGGTGTGAAGCCAGGTGAGATTTACCCCATTCAAACTGCTATGCCAAGTGATGTCATTATTCAGTATTGTTTAGCTAACTGTACTTTTATCTTTAATAGGTGAATTTCCCTGTCATACATAGAGGACACTATCATCCAGTAGATGTCTGGTCCTCTGTCTCTTAGGTTATCTAATCTCATGCGGGCAGCCCTAAACACTCACACATATAAGCAACACAACAGGGAATAAGCAGGTTGTATTTTAAAATTTATATATATTCATATATAACAATAATTAAACACTAAGAGGCAATTTCCCACAAGATAATTATTAAGAAATCTAATAATATTTAACTGTACTTAATAAGGTGGGTATTGTGTGTGATGTTAGTATTAATCTGCTCAGAAATACACAAAGTTATTCACTCATTTCATTCTGAGCAATAGTAGACTAGATACAGCTTTTATTCAGTAATATATAGAAGCCAATTAGTGGGTGTTTATGATGTGAATAAATCCATATAATCAGATACGTGGGTTCCATTTTACAGGTTAGTACCAGATCTTTGTGCACAGCATGAATTCAGAAGCCCATCTCTGCCTGTTCTTCTGCATATGCCTGCTACTGAGAAGATATTTTGCTTTTAAGTTTTGTCTTGATGAGGATGCAAGGCTACCACAAGAACCCTCTTTTCTGTAGGTTACACAGTACCCAGCTTCCAAGGGCCCAGCTTCCTGTATGTCTGCTAGGAAACTGAGACATTGATTTGTAACGTGTTCTTCCAGTGGTACTAGGGGCAAGAAAGCTGGGAGCAAAGTTAGCAAGTACCTGTATTACTTTGCTCCTCAGAGATGTGGCCCAGAAACCTGAGCTGGATTAACACGTAATTACAAGAAAAACTAATGGATGGCATGGGCAGAAAACAAACCAACAATGGCAATACCTCATCCCTTCTTCACATTCTTTAGAGGAAATCTGCTCTGACAAGGAGAAGGAGGAGTAGGATTCTCCTAGAATTCTGATAGACCACCAAATGCATGATTTGGGTTCTAATTCAGTGACTTCCTCAAGAATACAAAGAAACCTTGTATCTCCTTTATAGTATGGTTGTATTTCCAGTTCTGACATTTTAGTGTAATTTACAGACTGTCCTTAAATAAGAAGTTAGATCCCAATAAGCTTATCTCAAATTGAAAACATCCTAAGTTGTAAATGCATTTAAAAGTTGAAAAACTGTGAGTGCTACTTATGCCTGTTAAGGTGAACTGACTTGTGCCTCTGCTATCACTTCTCCAAAATCAGTAGCAGCCACTAGACACAGCACCATAGACTCCGATGTCATGCTGGATGGGCTTCTTCATGTCAAGTTGTATCTGACTGCTACCTAAGTACAAAATACAAGCAAATGTTCCAAAGTTCAAAAGAAAGTAAATACTCATCATACCTGAACTGAATACAAAAGAATGAGCTTTATCTTAAAACATTTTAAGGCAGAATATGTTAGCACTCTCTCTTTTATTTTATGACCAGGAACAGACCTACTCCTTAAGAAGTTTGACCTGCAGAATTAAATGTAATGGATATTGGAAGGAAAGAAATCCTTCCCTCCCCAGTTGGCCAATTGCTTTGTTTCTGAAATAGCTTTATCTTCAACTAAAGTTTTGACCTGATTCTTAAGAAGACTGTAATCTCATATTTACAGCCATATGCATAAGTCCCAGCTAGGTGCTATTCAAGACTTCTAAAATGCAGTTCAGTATTGCCAACAGTAATAACAAGACAGTTGCTTTAGTATCACAATTATTAAGACTGGAACAATTTTACAGTTAGGCAGTTCATATCCAACAAACTCAGATTGCATGCCTAGCTCTGCCTAGTAATAAGGGGCTCCAAATAATCAAAACATAGAGGAAACAGGCACAGCTGGGCCATCTGTGTTTTCACCTAGTGATTGTAAACACAACCGGCAACTTTTATGTCCGCTAACTTGTAAAAACATTGTGTCTCTGAAGAACAGAATATCTTTTATTTTCTTCTCCTTTCCTATTCTTGCTCAGCATACTTTTTTTCTTTCCCATAGAAAGAAAATCTCAATTTAGACAAAATTAAAATAAATATAAAAGTATTTTTCCAGCTTTCTTAAACAAATGGTTATCCTGTCCCAGTGATAAGACAAAATATCAGGTCAAGATTCCCAGCTGACTGGGTTACACTTGGAGAGGAGAGTCCTGGAGAGGAGAGTAAGGGAGGAGCTTGAATAGAAGCAGGAAAGAGCCATATGTATAGGTTTATTGAACAGTTGTTGGAGATGGAGCAAAAACTTAGGAACAAGTTCAGTAGAAGGGTTTCCTGACACTAGAGTCATCCAGGTGCTAGCAGGTGGGCATGGGAACAAGCCATAATCATCTGAAATGTTAGTGTCAAGATATGTGGTAGAGTCTTGCAGACATGACCCAATTACTGAGCAGAGTTAAAAGCTGTTTCAAGATGCTCCGAATGAGGAGTGCCTTCAGTTTCACATTGTATGATGGTCTTTCTGTCCACTCCCTGGTCCTCTGGTGTCTAGAAACCCTCTAGGAGGCAAGGAGGAAGGGTCAAGTAGCCTTCTACCACACAAGCTTCTGGATGCCTCTCACTGTAGGAGCCAAGGGACATTAAAAAAAAAAAAAAAAAAGGCTGTTCCCCAGAAGGTTGCAACTGGGGCTTATGGGATATTGGCAAAACTAGGCTAGAATTAAGCTCTCTTTCTACACTCCTTCGTTAAGCTTCTGAGGAAGCTGCCTAGCACTGATAGAGGGTACTTTGAGGCTCATATCAGCAGCCAGGAAACTAAGAGGATTGAGAAGAGATGTGTTCCTATGAGAAGATCTTTATTAACAACCCAGTAACATTGGGCAGAAGTGAGGGCAATGATCTGAAATTCATCCTCATTTGGTCCCAGCAATCTCACTGTGTGTTCTATAGGAAAGAGAAACAAAGGCTTAAGATTGTAATGGTGATTACCCACCTATCTGGCTTCATAATCTGATTCATATTACCTTGGAACTTTATACCACTGTCTGCCATGCAAAGCTTTGTTGGGACAGAAACGTCACTGTAGCCTAGAGAGTACTTTATATCACTTTTACTAGTGAGTTTTATTATTCTTGGTGTGGAAGGTAACCTTAGGGGAGAAAGATTGGATAGCATTACTAGAGGAAACAAAGCAAAACAAAACAAAACAAAGAAACACAAAAACAAGATGGAGTTAGATATACCATGGAGCTGTCCAGAATAGTGATGCGGCCTCCCTTCAGACTTTCAGTGACTGACCAGATTCCACTCCATTTTTCAAAGTGAATTTGAATATATACTATATACAATGGCACATTGAAAATTGAAATGTTAGTTTCGAGCCAGGCATAGTGGCACATATCTTTTAAATACCAACATTTTGTAGACATAGGCTGACTCTGTGGGTTCAAAGCCAGCATGGTCTACATTGGGAGATGCACAACACTCAGAGCTACATTCTGATACCCTGACTCAAGAACAGAAAGAAAGAAAGAAAGAAAGAAAGAAAGAAAGAAAGAAAGAAAGAAAGAAAGAGGGAGAGA
>JADRCD010197631.1:0-21086 GCA_019843815.1 Montemys delectorum | reverse complement strand
ACACACACACACACACACACACACACACACACAGAGTCACTATGTAGACCTGTTTGCCACCACTCTTAGCTACTTAGCCTTGTTTTCTTAAGGAGGAAGCTGAAACTCACTCAGAGATGTTGAGATTCACTAAGGGTGGATGACTGCCGACCTGTTGCACAGTAGGTGGAAGGGTGGGCTACCTGGAGGAGGCGCCAGCTGACAGGATGGGAGTGTGAAGGCAGGTGCTGGAGATCCACAGTTGACTCTCTAGCCTAATGCCGTAGGGAATCCTCCAACCCTTCAGAGCCTCCGTTTCTTCTCCCCCCCCGCCCCCCGCCCCCAGACAAGGTTTCTCTGTGTAGTCCTGGCTGTCCTGGAACTCACTCTGTAGACCAGGCTGGCCTCGAACTCAGAAATCCGCCTGCCTCTGCCTCTGCGCCTGGCTTCTTATCTTCATTTTTAATGATAAAGCTTGCTGGGCGGTGGTGGCGCAAGCCTTTAATCCCAGCACTTGGGAGGCAGAGGCAGGTGGATTTCTGAGTTGGAGGCCAGCCTGGTCTACAGAGTGAGTTCCAGGACAGCCAGGACTACACAGAGAAACTTTGTCTCGAAAAACCAGAAAGAAAAAAAAAAAGAAGAAGAAGAAGATACAAATACTTGCAGCTCATGAGGATAAAGTACAATACTGGTTATGCTCAAAGGAAGAAGACCTGGTGTGTGGATGTGGTGTGTTGGCAGCTACTTGAGGAAGAAGGGAGCCACTTCGCTCCTGACAGGTTTGCTCTAGTGGCCAGTGTGCTATAAACCTTAGAACTACCTCTGCACCTCAGTTGCTTGAGAGGTGGCTCTGAAGCAGATGGTCTACTCTTGTGTATGTGTGTGTGTGTCTGTCTGCCAATCATACCGTAGGGACTCCCAGCACCTGTGTCACCTGCGACAAAGCCAGAGCCCCAGTTTGGTCTTCTATCCCCTGTGAGAGGCAGCCTCAGGCCCCATCCCAGGAAAAGCACTGGGCAGAGCTGGTGTTCCCATGCTGTCTACCGCAGCGAGTAGCTGGAGTGCCAGCATGCTTGTACCATCGCTATCATTCCTCCTGTGTTTTTTTCTCCTGGGTTATTTATTTTTCTGAGAGGAAGGAATGTGGAGAATTTACCACAGGGCTGGCCTTCATTTTTTTTTTTTCCCGGCTGTACAGCAGTGTCTTCTATATGAAGGAACCAGCAGACACAGCTAGCAGATTGGAGGAGGCAGAGGGTCCTGGCTGACTGTAGGACAGAGAGGTGCGGGTTATATAACCACAGGCAGATCCTGCGGTGCATGTAGCCCAGGGCAAAGCCTCGAAGCTCCCGGGCTCCTGTGAAATGCTACCCAGCTCACTGCATGCAAACTGGACTCCAGGCAAGCCAGCTGTCTTTTTTTTTTTTTTTTTTTTTTTTTTCCTTCATCAACGGCTTCATCTCTCCTTCTTGCTTTGGGCCATGGGGGTAGGTTAGGGCCAGACTACCTTTGAGTCTTCTAGTCTCTAAAAACTGTCCCTGGCGCTTGGCACATCCCTCGTCTCCTCTTACCAAAACCCAAGACAAATGCCGTCCTCTCCAGGAAGCCTTTGGACCACTTTATCCTGAGTTCCTCCTTCCCAGGCTCTGTGCTCTCTTGGTATCTTGTGGATATTCTTCTCAGGTTTGACACTTGAGGTTTCATCTCCCGTTCTTTCTACCCGTGGGTTTGCTGGGTTTTCCTCCATGTCCCCTCACCTGCTAGAAACCACTCTCGAGTCTAGAACCCAGAAGAATCTGGACTTTGCTTCTAGGGCTCAGTAATGGAACAGATGTGTTGGATGTGGGGTTGCTAGTCCTTCAGTCCACACATACTGAGCGGTACTGCTGATAGCTCTTCCCCCACCCCCACCCCCACCCCCGGGGTCAAGGCACTTAGCAAAGCCATAGGCAGGCCTTGGCACAGCGCAGCGCTCGGGAGAAAGGCAACTTCTTTGTGTAGGGCCCAGAGCGTGGCAGGCCCCGGATGACAGTTCTCTTTCCTGTCCTGGCTTGCCTTTTATGTCTCTGGACCATTGTGTCCCTAGGATTATGTATATGGGCCATCCTATGCTCCTGACTCTTCCAAAGACCTCTCTGCTTACCATTTTAGATTTTGTCTTTTTTTTTTTTTTTTTTTTTTTTTTTGAGATAGGGTCTCTCTGACCTGGAATTGGACATAGACCAGGCTGGTCTGGAACTCATAGGGATCTCTTGCTCTGGCTCACTAGGGGCAGGATTAAAAGTGTGTGCCACCATGCCTGCCCTCTTTTGTTTGGGTTTTAAATTTTATTTATTTATTTTTATTTTATGTGTGTGGGTGTTTTGCCTTCATGGATGTTTGTGCCCCAAATATGTACAGTGCCCACAAAGACCAGAAGAGAGTGTTGGATCCTCAGGAGTTGGGAGTTACAGGTGGCTGTTAGCCACCACGTGGGTGCTGGGAACCAAGCCTGGGTCTTCTGCAAGAGCAGCTAGCCCTGTAAACCTCTGAGACACTTACTTGCCCAGCCCATTCTTTTTCTTAATAAATCGATCAACTTTTTGATACCAGGTCTCACTCTGTAGCCTTGGCTGGCTGGAAACTCAGTAGCGACCCACCTGTCTCTGTCTTTGCTTCGTGAGTGCTGGGATTAAAGGCCTGCAACATCGTGCTGAGTCTTGCTGTAGCCCAGCAGGGCTTCAAACCTGCTGGATATCCAGCCAAACATGATCATGGATTTCCGCTCCTCCTGCCTCCAGCTCTGTCATGCTGAGATTACAGGCATATGGTACCATGCCCTGTTTCACACAGGGCTAGGGGATGTATACAAGGCCTTTGTGCAGGCCAGACAAGTGTTCCTTGTGGATCTGTCTCCCCAGTATTCATTAGAGATCTAGCCAAGGCAATCTAGAACAGGCAAGGGGAATGCTCTGACAGCCAGGTCCTGCCAGGACCTTGCAGCAAGGCCTTGGTCAGCCAGAAGTCTGCAGGGTGCCCTTTACCTGCAGAGACTGCTGCCAGCTGAGCCAAGGGCCAGTCTTCCCTCTTCTGTCTGTGCCTGGCCCTTTCCACAGGAGGAGGAGACCAGGAGTTCTGGTAGAGTCCTTATCCTTCTGCTTCCTGGGAGTCCTCTTCCTGCTGGGAGGCCTCTGGGTCTGGCTCAGCAGAGGATGCTACTGAGCCTGGGAGGATTGAGGTGGGGGGGGGGGTGTTCCTGGATGGAATGGCAGGGTTTAGAGGAGTGCTTGAATATTCTCTGCAGGTGGAGCTCCAAAGAGGGAGGCATCCCAGGCTCCGGGATCAGCCTCACTGCTCCTCATCTACTGGGTTCTATCTCTCGGCAACTGTGAGAGCCGGGGATGTGTTAGCTAGCCTTCAGCGCCTTTTTCCTCGGTTTCCAAGCTAGCTGTCAGAAGCAGTCGTTGGTGAATTGCTGTGAGGATTTGAGGGGACAGCCTCGAGCCTTTGTTTTCAGCATCTGGAACTCAGCAATCCGACTGTGACAGCTGTCATTGTCACAGAAGGTGTGGGCAGAGAGGAGTGCAGGTGTGAAGCATACGTAGCTCTGCCCTCGGGCCAGGCTCTGTGGACGGCTGAAGACCCAGACCCTGGATGTCATGAAACAAACATTGGGAGGGTCACCCTGAGTGTGGTCCACAGCTCGGTTCCCAGCTGGCCATGTGACTTTTCCAAGACACAGCACCTCCGTAAGATGATTCTTCTCTGAGGTAGACGTGAGGTCACTGGTAGGATTGCTGTGGGAGTGAAGCACGGTCCTGTCAGAGTCCCTAGCCGACAGCAAGCCCTCCCTGAAGTGTGACTGCTCCACAAGTCACTATGCCCTGAGCAGTTCTCTTCAGACACTGACAGGCAGGGAAGTCTTTGGGGAGGGGCTGGTCACATTCAAATTGGGCAAGAGGCTGGGGGCATAGGACATCTAGGATGGGAAGGAGAAGGTTCCCAGTGTAGAGGTTTGTGCATCCCTGTTTTCCTGACAGGAACTCACAGGCAGGAGTGGGAACCGGGAGCTGTTGTTCTCAGCCATTGCTAAGGACACAGAGAGAAGCCTAGTCCTGCTCAGGCAGGCTTAGCCGGCAGGACCGTTGAATGCCTGGATGAGGAAGGAGGACCCTTCTGGCTCTCTCATGGTTTGGGGGCTCTGAGCAGGAGAAAAGCATAGGGCTGGGAGGGAGGACTGGTGAATCTGGCTGCGTGGGGTGGGTTGATTGGCGGGGGAGAGACTGGGGGTGGAGAGGCCATTTAAAAGGCGGTTGCAGAATCGTTTTCCTGATAAAGAGCTGGGCTGAGTCATCTGTGGAGGAGAGAAGTCATATCTAGCTCCTCCGGGTACTGTCAAGGTGGGATTTTCCTCTCTTCCATCGGCCAGGAGCTTGGCTGCCTGTCCCAGAGGCTTTGAGAACAGAGGCCAGCGGCAGAGCATCCTGGGGAAGCTGGGCTGCAGGGAGGACCCAGTCAGAGTGAGTAAGCTGAGCACTCAGGGGGGCCTTTGGGGTTTGGGGTGTGACTCAGGGCATGTGGCATCCACTGTCTGGCCTATTTTCTCTCCCTGTACTAGGAAAGAGCCAAATGGGGACTTCTGTCAGTCCGTTAGCAAGGCTAGAGCTGGCTGGGGCTCGAGGGATCCCTGCCCCTATCCCCGCATGCCCCTTCCCACCCAAGTGTGGGTCATTCTACAGAGCGGTGTGTTGGTCTTTGTTCACATGCTTCTGGCATGGATGCACCCCTCA
Organism: Montemys delectorum; assembly: GCA_019843815.1. Classification (NCBI taxonomy): domain Eukaryota; kingdom Metazoa; phylum Chordata; class Mammalia; order Rodentia; family Muridae; genus Montemys; species Montemys delectorum. The sequence continues at coordinate 16,338 of JADRCD010197631.1, read as the reverse complement.
GGGTCTGTGTCACTTCCCTCTCTGCAGGGAGGATGTGAGGCTGGGCTGGCAGAGTGGCCGGGTTATTACTCAGACCGCCTCATCTTCCTGCCCTGGCCAAGCCAGAGGTTGTGTAGTGGCTGGGACATTGGGTCCTTCCTGACCCCACTGGGGGGCCAGTTTACCCAGCCTGTTTACCCAGCCTGTTGCCAAGGCTCCCAGGCTGCTACAATGGGCTGCCTCCCGTCAACCTCTGTTCCCACCTCTGGCTCCTATCCTTCCCACTAGCCTTGCCTGGACACTCCCATTGACGGCAGTAGTGTGGAGTAACATTTCCTTGAATTCTTACTGCCCTGACCTCTCTGGCCTCTCCTGCCTTGCCTCAGGATCCCCTCCCTTTCTTCAGACAGGCCTCGTGAAGGGAAGAATGGGGGGGGGGGGGAGGAGGGGGGGGGGCTGTCTCCAGAAAGCAATAAGGATGGGGCCTTGGAAAGAGGGCTTATTCCTGCTACAGCAGGGCCAGGAATTTACTGATGCTAGCCTTATGATCTTCCTACACCACCGGCCGTGCATACCCTATCACGCATTTCTGCCTAATGAGAATAAGGTTGTCAACTCTCCTCCCGGAAGAAAGAAGAGATAGAAAGCAGCCGAGAGGCGTTGATGGGGTGAGGAGACAGGGCTCTGTAGACATCTTCCAGGAACCTCAAAGCTTCCTTCATGCCCCTCCCACTGAAGCTCTAAGCTGGAAAGCCTAGTGGTTAAGACATCTCACTTCCCAGTCAGGACTTTCTGAGTCCGGAATCCCAGCTCTTCCACTTAAAAGTTGTTTGGCACCAGGTGGGCATCTCTGAGCCTGGCTGTTATCTACAGAATGGGAGGAGCAACGACAGTATTATCATTTGGGATTGCCTTGTGGATGGAAAAAAAAAAAAAAGCAAAACCAAAACTGATGAGCATGCAGTGCTGTACGTGGGCCACGTGGGGCCTGCACGATGGCATCCCCATTACCCGGAGGCATTTCTCTGTCTTGGAGCCTCTCCTCCACTCTGGATCTGCCCTGTCTTACCTGACCCCAGGTAGCTCGTCTCTTTGTCTACCCTCCAACCTTCTTCGGAAGGCCTGTATCCCGAGATGCTGTCTAGAGCTCTGTATAGGCTTTCAGAGATGTAGGCAAGGAAAAAGGGCATCGTGTCCCGTACCACAGCCAGGCCATGAGGTCTGCTGGTCCCTATGGCCCTGGCTCACCTCTGATCGCTCTAAAACCAAGAAGCACAATCATAGACAAATTTGCTCTTGGCAGGGTGACCTTGCCCCAGGAGACTTCAGTTGGAACATCCCCTGCTGCCTGTAACGAGGGACTCTGGGGTACCTTTGGTTGGTCAAGTCCTGCTCTACCCCACCCCCATGTTTGTGCAGGGTGACCAAAAAATTGCCAATGCTAGTTGGCTGGGTTGGTTCCAAACCTCCTGTTGAATTTCTTTTATGTGCACTGCAGCTGGCCTGGGGTGCAGGGCTGTACTAGAAGGGAGGCTTACTCCCCTCTGGCCCTTTCTGCCCTTCCTCTTAGAACTTAGGGGCAGTTCTGAGCTCACAGGAGGGGAGGGTCATCTAGGGCAAGTCAGACTATGACCAGCCTGGCTGGAAGTCAGCAGTCTGGGTCCTGGGCCACCGCCTCTTTGTGACCTTTTGTTTTCCGAGCCTCCCAAGCTGGCTTCTTCTCCCCAAGGGCCTTTCTTTCACACTGGCATTGGAAGCCAAGGGGTTGGGGAGGAGTGTGTATATGTGAAGCATGGGGGTCGGGCACACAGCACTGGTCCTAAAGCAGGAAAGTAAAGAGAAAGCAGCAGTGTGCAGGGACATGGAGTGGCCTGGATGTTCAAACTAGATCTCTTTCTCTCTGCCTGACCCTATGGGATCCTGCCAGCCAGGATCTTAGCTCTGTGCCCCTGGCTAGCTCACCTTACTGTCCTGGCCTTTGGTTTTTCTCATCAACATAAAGTGCACAAGAGCAGATTGTGCCCTACAGGGTCGCAATGAGAGTAATGTTAGCTGCGACTACTACAAGTGTGTCAGAAGCTTTGGCAGGCTTTGTGTCCTGGGTCATAAAAGGATGGATTTGCCCCCTGCGTGGGGAGTGGGGGTGAGAGCAGAAACACACTAAGTCCTGAATGAAATGTGCTTTGGAGGATAAAGATTGGGTAATGTCTGCCCCATGAGCAGAGTCGGGTCACAGTGGCCCACTGTTCCCGAGATAGCATGAGCCTTCCTTGCCCTTTGCCCTGGACTCGACGATGACAGACCCTTTGTACTCATGATCTCACGGTGACCCCCAAACCTTTCTCAGCCAAGGAGCCCATGACTCTGGGAGGGCATAAGAGCTTGCCAAGATCTTAGGGATAGCCCAGCCAAAGAACTTGGCTTTGGGCCGGAAGACCTGTTTCATGAAGCAGAACGGAGGAGGGAGACGCTGTATGATCCAAACATTTCCTAAAGACTTTCCTGTGTGCCTGGAAATCTCATCTTCGGCTGTCTCAGAGGAGTCGTCTGGCTAAAGTTTTCATGTTTTACAGAGGGGATGACTGGGGCAGAAGAGAAATACCACCAGGTATTGGGGTACAGGTGAGGTAGGCTACGCGCTGTTGTTGTGCATGAGGGGGAAGCTACTACCCCTGTAGTAGACGGGAGGATGGAGCCAGAAAGCCACAATGATGCACGGATTGTACCTGACCTCCACGGACCTACCTCTCTGCTGACTCCAGCAGAGGGGCCAGTCGACTTTGCCCTGGGATAGTCTCTGGATCTCAGTTTCCCTATCTATAAAATGGGATAATGTCGAACTACCAATCTCCTCTATCAGGGCACTTCCATCTCTCAGTGTCCACGAACTCTGAGCCAGGCTGGCAAGATGCCTAGAAAGACTGTCCCTGGAGACCCATCAGCCTGTCAGGGCCAGGGCTAATTAGGGTGAGTTAGGAGGGAGGGCAGGGTCAGATTCCTCAAGAGCTAATTAGCTTCCCACCGTGGGGGAGGGGTTTTCTCAGCCACTGGGTAAGCTGTGACCCTGGTCATAGGCTGATCCCTCCAGCTGCCTGTGACTCATCTGTCCAGGCGTCTATTTGTTTATTCATTGTTCAAGAGCATTGAGCACCAAGTGCGTGCCAGCTGGGCACTGTGGACAGAAAGGAATGATTACCTCACTTAATAGGAGGCCGACCAGTGACCTCTGTCCTTGCCATGTCCCGCCACCGATCCTTTCCCCAGAAGGACCTTGGGCACAGCTATGGGATGACTCAGCCTTTGCCACCAGAGCTGTATGGCCTCAGGAATCTCTGAACTTCTTCATACAGGTTTTCTCTTCTGCACTCTAGGCATCCAATGGCTGCCTCTCTGTGCATTTGGGAGAACAAGATGAGTGAACACAGCCGAGTGGTGGTAGCGCACGCCTTTAATCCCAGCACTTGGGAGGCAGAGGCGGGTGGATTTCTGAGTTCAAGGCCTGTCTGGTCTACAGAGTGAGTTCCAGGACAGCCAGGGCTACACAGAGAAACCCTGCCTCGAAAAACCAAAAAAAAAAAAAAAAAAAAAAAAAAAAGAAAAATAACACGGGGGGGGGGGGGTGTTGACTTTAGTCCAGGGTGTCACTTGGCTTAAGTTAGCATGTACAAATTTTTAAATAATTATTTGAATAAAAATGAGAGGAAAAAAAGGGGAAGGGTATCGAAGAAACTGGCAGCGTGGTCTCTTGATGTGATGTGTTAAAATCAGGGGTAGGGACGTAGTTACTTTTTTATGTTTTTATTTTTTAGAAATAAAACATATTAACTTATTTATTTATTTGTTTATTTATTTATTTTTTGAGACAGGGTCTCTCTATTGTAGCCCTGGTTGTCCTGGAGCTTGCTATGTAGACCGAGCTGGCCTGGAACTCACAGAGATCCTCCTGCCTCTGCCTTTCCAAATGCTGGGATTACAGGCGTGTACCACCATGCCCTACATATTGTTTTCAGAAAAAGAAGTCTTACGGTCAGGTGAGACGGCTCAACAGGTAATGGCACTTCCCGTGCAAGCCTGGTGCCTGAGTTTGATTCCCAGAACCAGAAGGTAGAACAAGACCTGACAAAGTTATCCTCTGACCTCCACATGTGTAAAATGGTACACACTTCCCCACACCAGTAATGATAAATTTGAAATACCTTTAAAAAAAACTTACTAGCACCATTCTATAAAATGTCAATTAAATGACCAAACTCTCCGTTTGAAAGCATAAAAGGCCCTCAGAAATACATGCATAAGGTGTCCTGGGCTTTGCACACTTGGGAATCTTTTGGCAGAACACTATCCTTGGGATCGGGGTCAGAAAGGTAAACATGTCAAGTGAGGCCTCCAGAACTGCGCTCGAGGCAAGGAGATGGATGATCAATCAGGAGAGAAGCAAACAGGTTGATTTCAGGAAATCGTGGTGAATGCTGTGCTGGAAAAGCAGAGATAGGACAGGAGCCTGGAAGGCCCCTCCCGGGGAGGGCGTGCTGTCAGGGAAAAGGGTAATCCAAGCATAAACAGTGCCTAACTTAGCCTTGCCTTCCTTCCTTCCTCCTCCCCTCCTTTATGTAGAAGAGAGACAGAATTGATGTGAAACACTCTCAGGGTGAGAGCCGCCAGGGGGCAGAGGGACCATGGGAGATGTAGTTAGAGAGGCATGACTCATTTGGAATATTTCACTGTATTACAACCTTCCAGAGCAATCCAATGGGATGGACAGGCTACCCTGGACAGTTAGTCAGCTTCACCGAGGAAAGATCAGATGTCAAAGAGGTGTGGGAGGACCTAGTGACCGACTGTCTTGTCACGCCCATTCGCTAACCAGACCTGTGTCCTCTCTGCAGCACTGGGCCGGAGCACCAGCTTCACTGAGAAGGATCTGAAGGAGGCCAAGGCAAGGAGCCAGCAGATTGCAGCCCAGCTGACCACGCCTCCCAGCTCCAACTCCCGAGGGGTCCAGCTCTTCAACAGGCGCAGGCAGAGGGTGAACGAGTTCACTTTGGAGAGCCGAGGCCAGAGATCACCAAAGCTCAGCCAAGAGGCCCTCCAAACAGGGCATCCTTCGAGCCCCATAGGCCATGCCCCAGGGCTTAGTGTGAACCCTCCGCCTCCATCAAAGGACACCAACCTCCAAAACCCCAGCAGGGGGGTCCCTGGCCACATCATGGAGGGATTCTCAGAGGAAGCCAGTCTGCTGCGGCACCTGGAGAAGGTTGCCAGTGAGGAGGAAGAAGTGCCCTTGGTAGTTTACTTAAAGGAGAATGCAGCCCTGCTGACAGCCAACGGGCTCCACCTGTCCCAGAGCCGAGAGACCCAGCACTCCCCACCAAACCCTCCTGACACTGAAGTACCCAGTCCAGCTGCAGATATCAACCAGAACCCATCCTCTCCCAATGCCACGCCCACCACGCCAGCCTCCAGCAGTCACCACAGCCAGCCCACGGTGGATGTCAATCAGAACCCTCCAGCCACCATCACCCCTATCCCGCAGAATTCATCCGAGGCACAGTGTTCCCCGAACGGCACACTGGATTCCAAACCCAGCACTCTGTGTGCGGATGATGGGCAGCCCCCGGTGCCAGCAGAGGAGGTGAGATCCAGCATTCTCCTGATTGACAAGGTGTCGGCTCCATCCTCTGCCGCCAGCACCTTCTCTCGAGAAGCCACCCCCCTCAGCAGCGCTGGGCCACCGGCCTCAGATCTCATGTCCGGCTCCCTGCTCGTGGACATGCAGCCCAGCTCCCTGGTGGCACCAGCAGAACAAGAGGTGTCTGGACATGCGGCTGTCACCACGCCCACTAAGGTGTACAGTGAAGTGCATCTCACACTAGCTAAGCCTGCATCTGTGGTCAACAGGACCGCCAGGCCTTTTGGGATGCAGTCGCCAGGGACTACAGGCCAGATAGAGCAAAGCCCCATGATGGGAAGACGACATTTTGGGGAGAAGGCCTGGGCACCCCCGGCTAGCAGTATGGCAGATAGGAGTCCCCAGCCACAGAGGCACATAATGTCCCGCAGTCCCATGGTGGAAAGGAGGCTGGTTGGGCAGCGAAGCCCAGTTGTAGAGAGACGCCCCTTAGGACACTTCACCCCACCCCCCACCTATGCGGAGACTTTGTCAACAGCCCCCGTGGCTTCTCGGGTTAGGTCTCCCCCCTCTTACTCCACTCTGTACCCCAGCTCTGACCCCAAGCCTTCCCATTTGAAGGGTCAGGTAGTCCCTGCCAACAAGACAGGGATTTTGGAAGAATCTATGGCCCGCCGGGGCAGCCGGAAATCCATGTTCACTTTCGTGGAGAAGCCCAAGGTAACCCCGAATCCAGACTTGCTGGACCTAGTGCAGACAGCTGATGAGAAGCGGAGGCAGAGAGACCACGGGGAGGTGGGGATGGAAGAAGAGCCCTTTGCCCTGGGAGCTGAGGCCTCCAACTTCCAGCAGGAGCCAATAGCTCGGGACAGGGCCAGCCCTGCGGCAGCTGAGGAGACTGTACCCGAGTGGGCCTCCTGCCTCAAGTCACCCCGTATCCAGGCCAAGCCGAAGCCCAAACCCAACCAGAACCTCTCAGAGGCCTCAGGGAAGGGGGCTGAGCTCTATGCCCGCCGCCAGTCACGGATGGAGAAGTACGTTATAGAGTCTTCAGGCCCTGCAGAACTGGCCCGCTGCCCTTCCCCTACTATGTCCCTGCCTTCATCCTGGAAGTATACTACGAATGCCCCTGGGGGCTTCCGAGTGGCATCCTTAAGCCCAGCGCGGACTCCGCCTGCCTCTCTCTACCACGGCTATCTGCCAGAGAATGGAGTCCTGCGCCCTGAGCCTACCAAGCAGCAGCCATACCAGATGAGGCCTTCGCTCTATGCCCTGTCGCCCGTCAAGGAACCTGCCAAAGCCTCATCTCGCGCCACCTCCTCGCGCACTCCATCACGCACTGTCTCACCTCGTGCTGCCTCACCGGCCAAGCCTAGCTCCCTGGACCTGGTGCCCAACCTGCCCAGAGCAGGCCTCCCACTGTCTCCTGCTCTGCCTCGGCCTACCCGCTCCTCCCCAGGCCTCTACACTGCCCCAGTCCAGGACAGCCTCCAGCCCACTGCCGTGAGCCCCACCTACAGCAGTGATATCTCCCCCGTGTCTCCCTCCAGGGCGTGGTCTCCTCGAGCCAAGCAGGCCCCCAGGCCTTCCTTCTCAACCCGGAATGCTGGGATCGAGGCCCAGGTGTGGAAGCCTTCCTTCTGCTTCAAGTAACACATCCCAGTGCCTGTCTTGTCCCCTTCTCGGAGAGCCAGAGAGAAGATGTGGCAGGATATAGCTCAGGGCTTAGTGAGGAAGATGGACATCCATGGGTTCAAGGTCTGGCATTGACACCAGTTAGCTATGTGACTGTGGGTGGAGCATCTCCCCACTCTGAGCTGTAGACAAAGGGGCTTAGACCCCCTGTTAGGTGATGAGGGGAATCACGGAGAAAGAAAACCCTCAGAGGGTCCCGATGAGCAGAGAGTCTATCCCTGGCCTCACAGGCTTCGGGGATGGAAGTCTGATGGCAGTGTCTTGCTTGGGAAAGGCCCAGAGGTGTCCTCATGGAGACTTCTGGAACAGACAGCCTTCTGACACCTGTGAATCTGCAAGCTCTGGGTGTGCCTTACTGATAGGGCTCAGGCTCCTGGCCTCTGGCTTCCTGCTTCTGGCTTCTCGTCTTCACAGGGTGTTTCTTCCCCCTCTGCCTTCTGGACTTGTCCTCTCTCCTGCCTCAGAGAGCTTTGCCTGGCTCCACCTCCTCTCCTGAGTCCTCTGCTGCCTGTGGACTTAGCCCACCACTCCTTTCTGATGCTTGTTCTCCTGCTTCCTGAGACTCTGCTGCCTCCGTGCCCTCTCCACGACCTGACTCTCCACAGGGAGGGAGACTCCTGGGCCCAGCCCTCAGTTCTGCCCCTAATTGCCTTGCCCTCACTGTTCTGGGGTGAGGAACATCCCCAGGGATCCCTGAGAGGAGTGTCCCTTAGAAAGCTAGGCCGATGTGGATGTGCTGCTGGGAGAGTGACCCTTTAGTGATATTGACCTCAGGCAAGATCTCCCTGACTGAAAAAAAGCCACCTCCATGCAAAGGCTCAAGGTCCAGGGAGAGACAACAGAGGAGTGTCCTAGAGTTACCCATACCTCCTCCCATTTGCTGGGGGAGCTTTGGCCAATCCACTTCTCCTTTCTAGGCCTTAGTTTTCCTCTGTACACAGTCTTCTAGTTGTGATAATCACTGAAGACTGAAAGAGCAGGCTGGCACAGTGGGATCCAGGCTTCTCAGAAGCAAGGAAACTGTCATATAGAAAGAAAGGTGGACGGGCTGCTACTAAGGGACAGAGGAGGTAGCTTTTCTTGAGAGAGGCCTGGGGAGGTAGGGTTGGGAGGAGCTGCTGCAGCAGGCTACAGTCCAAAGCCGGTCTGGGCCAGCTTAAGCTTGAGACCCGCTGGTGACAGTGGGAACGTGGCAAAGTAGCTCAGAAGAGGTACAGAAAACCCTTGGACTTAGATCTGAGTTCTAACAGACTGAATGTGCACCTTGGGTCTCAACCTCAGTTTCCCCATTTATATAGAGGGTAGGAAGTCAGGTAGCCTAAGATCTCCCACTCCCTGCCTCCCTTTGACGTGGTACAGCCACCTCCCCCACCCTCCCCGAACTAGCCTTTTTGGGGGGTGAGAATGCAGATACAAGAAGACAGACACATTTAGATGGAATCTTCCCAAGATTTGAGGGTAGGACCACCCACTTCCTCTTTCCCAGCCCTATTTCTGGGATCCCAGAGGGGCAGGGGTGGTGGAGGCGGTGCCCATACTGGGCTGAGTGCACAGTTTGAGCTTTAGGCTTGTCTCCATGGGAACAGGGGTGCCTTATCAGTAAGCTCATCCACACAGAAGAGGGGGATGCGTGGGGAGACTGAGTGAGCCTGATTCCTTCAGGCCAGGTCTTCCCAGAACAGAGTCAGCCTCTAGTAGACTCTGCTCTTTTGCCTCTGGGGCAGGAGGGTTGGCAGTGGAGGGGGGCCCATCCTCCATCCTGTAGCTCCTGCCGAGAGACTGAACTCTTTGGTCCTGCCTCCTGTTCTCAATACACTCTGTCTCAAATCTGTCTTGCTTCTTTCTTCTGCGCTGTTGCTGCCTCGAGCAACCTCCCTCTCTCCTCCCTGATTCAGGCCTGGAAGCAAAGTGGAACTGCTCAGTTGCTGTGTGTGGATGGAAGTGAGGTTGTGCCCCTGTGTGCTGCTGAGCCTGGTGTGTGTCTGGTTCTGTTAGGTGTCAGCCATGTGAAGAGCCATGTCAGCCTACGAGAAGAGAGCACTCTCTTCCCCTTACTCCTTTCCTGCATCTGAGTCTGGCCCAGAAGATAGAGAAAACACACTGCCCTATCGCCCAAATTGGTTTGGGGTTCCATCCACCCATCCATCCATCGTCTGTCTTGTCCGTTTGTTTGTTTGTTTAATTAATTAATTGATTAATTGATTAATAGGGCCTGTAGCTGAGCCTGGCTTGAACTCATGATGATCCTCCTGCCTCAGCCTTCTGAATGCTAGGACTATAATCATGAGCTTCCATGCCTTGTTCTGTAGTTCACTGTTTTGGTTTATTTATTTCTATTTTTCTATGTTTTTAAATTTTTTTTATTTTTTATTTTTTGAGACAAGATCTGGCTGATCTAGAACTTGGTAGGTAGACCAGGCTAGTCTTTTTTTTTTTTTTAAAGATTTATTTATTTATGCATATGAGTACACACTGTAGCCGTACAGATAGTTGTGCGCCTTCATCTGGTTGTTGGGAATTTACTTTAGGATCTCTGCTCATTCCCATCAATCCCCTCTTTCTGTCAACCCCCTCTCTCCAGTAGACCCCACTCACCCCACTTGCTCAGTCCCTGTTTGCTCCGGCCCAAAGATTTATTTATTTATTTATTTACTTACTTACTTATTTATTTATTTTAGATTTATTTGTTTATTATATGTAAGTACACTGTAGCTGTCTTCAGACACCCCAGAAGAGGGCATCAGATCTCATTATGGATAGTTGTGAGCCACCATGTAGTTGCTGGGATTTGAACTCATGACCTTCGGAAGAGCAGCCGGCACTCTTAACCGCTGAGCCATCTCTACAGCCCCAAGATTTATTTATCACTATAAATAAATACACTAACAGAAGAGGGCATCAGATTTCATTACAGGTGGTTGTGAGCCACCATGTGGTTGCTGGGATTTGAACTCAGGACCTTCGTAACAGCAGTCAGTGCTCTTACCCGCTGAGCCATCTCTCCAGCCCCAGGCTTGTCTTGGACTCACAGAGATCTACCAGCCTCTGTCTCTCTCCCAAGGACTGGTATGAAAAATGTGCATCAATATGTCTGGCTCTGATTTGCCTGCCATACCTGCCCCTCCCTCTTCCCCCTTCCTCTTTTAATAAGTGGGATTGAAATGTCTTCCACCAGAACACTCATTCTCCAGTTCCCTCTGGTTCTCTCCCCCTCTCCATTTTATCTAAATTGGACTCTTTGCCACATTCATCACTAACACTGCCTGGCTCCCTTGGTGGAGAAGAAAAAGCTGGTTCCTGGAGACTACACAGCCTCTGCCTGTCTCTGGCCCTGGTTTACCCTTCTGTTCAATGACAGGGTTGCAGGAGGTGCCCTGAGAGTTCCGAGGCCTCTGACACTGCCATATTGTCAGCTCAGCTTTTGTCCCCATCCCACAGTGCATACATAGGCCCTGCTTTGAGCCTGGGGTGACTGGATGCTACTCTGAATTTTCATCCATTGCGTTTTTCAAGACTTTGGCAGACACAGTGCGCTGAGCTCTTTGGCTGGAGGTGAAAGAGCTCTGCTCTCTTCTTCCTTTCTGTATTGTGCATCCTCTGCCCCTACACACAGTCAGTCCCGAGACATGGTAGTTAGCATGAGGTCGGGCCTGGCTCACCTCCACATTTTAGCCTATGCCTGAACCATGTCACTTCACACTCCTGCCTGAGTCTGATCACTCCTTCCATTTGCTAGACCCAGCAATCCTCTGTGATCATGAGAGACAGGTTTTTGTTTTTGTTTTTGTTTTTGAAAGAGATTTTTAGACAGTTCACAGCTCCACCAGCCTTGTTAACTAGTGCCAGAGGTGGTAGCCTATGCCTTTGATCTCAGCACTCAGGAGGCCGAGGCAGGCGGATCACTATGAGTTGAGGCCAGCCTGTAGCAAGCTCTAGGACAGCTAGGGCTACATAGAGAGGCCCTGTCTAAGACAACAATAAAACATGTGTTGACTAGCTTGGGCCATGAGCTCAAGGCGGTACTCCTTATATAATGGGACATACCTGAGCCTTTGCAATTGGCTTCTGGAGCTGAGATTCTGGTCTCTAATCCTTCCTGTCTAACCTTGGGGCAAAGAGGCCTCCCTTGAAGCTCTTCCCCATAAGCCTTTGCTTCCCTCCGGTGACCTGGCTGCATGCTGGGATGTGTCACACCTAGAGAACAGCTCCCAGGCTCTGGCTTGTATATACACATACAGCCCTGATCCTGGCAATAAAGGTGGGCTGAGGCCTTGTGCTGACTCTTAACTTGCTTCCCCATTAGCTTGGATGTCCTCGAAAAGGTCCCTACAGCCTTACACCCCACCAGAAATGTCCTAATGTTCTTTTTGAGTGAAAAGATACTGAGGTTGGACTCATCTGGCGGCTGCCGTGGTGTGATTGAAGAATATACCTTCTGTCTCTGTTGTTTCTTTGGATTGGGAGGGACTAAGTTCTCCACTGGTTGACAGGATAACTGGCAGATGAGTGTCTGGGTCAAAGAATGGATCTTGTGGGTGATTATAGACTTTGGGGTGAAGTCACTGACTGGACCCCATAGCTTAGGACTGAGGTGGATGGGTGATTGCTAGCCAACATGGATTCAACTAAGAGGCCAAGTGACTACAGCTGGAATATGGATGAACAGCTAGGCAGTTTAAGGTGTGTGCTTAGCTTGTATTCCAAGGCCTTCCACTTTCAACCTCCTCAAGACTGTTTAAGCATGGTGTGGTGTTTGAAATGCACATGTGCACATGCACACGCACACACACCACACAGACATGGGTGGGTGGGGAAAGAATACACTTGAGCTGTTCATTACACTTCTTGGCTTTTTTTTTTTTAATTTGGACAGGGTTTTTGGGGCCTGGAGAGATGGCTCAGTGGCTAAGAGCACTAGCTGCTCTTCAGAGGTTCAGAGTTAATTCCCAGCAGCCATATGGTGGCTCACAGGTGTCTATAATGGGATTTAATGCCCTCTTCTAGCATGCAGGTGTACAAGCAGATAGAGCACTCATACATAAGATAAATAAATCTTGGTCGGGTGAAAGGGAGAGCGTTGCTCCGTGTAGCCCTGGCTGTCCTAGAACTTACTCTGTAGACCCGGCTGGCTTCGAACTCACAGAGAACCCCCTGCCTCTGCCTCCCAAGTGCCTGGCACGAAACCCTTTCTCAAAAAATGCTTTTATATATAAAAATAATACAAATGTTAAGTTAGATACCTACATTTTAAAGTAGTTAATACAACTGTATGGTTCAAAACTCTAAACAGACATAGAAAGTAGTTACTTAAAAAGACTTGTTCACACGCCCCTGCTGCTGTATGCGTCGGTGTGCCTGCCAGCCCCATTCCTTAACTTTTTCCTATATCTTTCCCATCTCTCCTTATGGTATTTTGTTTAGCAGTTCCCTGTAAGAAACGTTATTAATGCACACTATGTTCCTTTATATGAGTTTTTGTCTCCAAAGCAAGCAGGGGCTGACCCCAGATAGCAAAGGCTTTAAAAGTTTCTGCATGCCAGGCAGTGATGGCGCACGCCTTTAATCCCAGCACTTGGGAGGCAGAGGCAGGCGGATTTCTGAGTTCGAGGCCAGCCTGGTCTACAGAGTGAGTTCCAGGACAGCCAGGGCTACACAGAGAAACCCTGTGTTGAAAGGGGGCGGGGGGAAACTTCTGCATTGAGTTGAGCCGCCTGCGTTGTTGTTATTATTATTATTACTATTATTTATTTATTTATTTATTTATTTATTTATTTATTTATTTATTATTATTTATACTTTAGGCACTATCTACCTTTGTTGGGTTCCTTTCCTATCTCCGAATGATGGACAGCCATACTCCATCCTTTCCAAAACCCTCACTCTGACACTAAACCTTCCCCGTCCTCTCTGCTCTCTCCCTAGGACCGCCCGGAGAGCCTGCCCAGGTCCCCGCCCTGGACACCAGGCGCCTCCCGGCCCCCTAGCAGCCTGGACGGCTGGGTAAGCCCGGGGCCGTGGGAGCTGGGCCGCGGGAGCAGCATGAGCAGCCCTCCGCCGCTGCCTCCGCCTCCACCAATGTCCCCGTCGTGGAGCGAGCGCTCCGTCTCCCCGCTGCGATCGGAGAGCGAGGCGCGGCCCCCGAGCCGCCAGCTGCAGGCGCTTCTGGCGCGCAACATCATCAACGCGGCCCGGCGCAAGAGCGCCTCCCCGCGGCCAGCGCCGGCCGACACCCTGCGGCCCTTTTCCCCGCCGCAGGGGCCACCGCCGCCGCCGCCGGCGCGCATGCGCTCTCCGCAGCCAGCCCGCCCGGCAGGCAACTTCCGCGGAGCCGCTTTCTCCCCCATCCCGCGGAGCCCGCTGCCCGTCGGGCCATCGTCCTGCGCTAGTCCCCGGAGTCCTCCGTGCGTCCCCGGTGCGTCCAGGCCTTTTCCCTACCGCCGCTCACCCACAGACTCCGACGTGTCTCTCGACTCTGAGGACTCTGGGCTTAAGTCGCCCGGCATCCTCGGCTACAACATCTGTCCTCGGGGCTGGAACGGCAGCCTGAGGCTCAAGCGGGGTAGTCTCCCCACCGAGGCCTCCTGCACCACCTAAACTTCCATCTCCGCCCCGGGAGGGTCGAGCCGGAAGAGGCGCTAAGCTGGGGGCGGGGGGAGGAGCACCCCAGCACCGAGATCCAAAGGGTCTGACCTCATTGGACAGCTCTAGAGAAAAAGGGGTCAGGGAAGGAGAGCTCTGGGGCTTTGGGGGCCTGTCAGTCAAACTTGGGTTGTAGCCCTTGGCTTTGTCATTTATTTGTATGGCTCCGAGGAAGAGCCTCTCGTCTTTGACCCTTAGCTTTGGCCAATGCAGTCTCCAGACATCTTCCCTTCCCTTCCATACACGCTGTGCCTTGGGGGAGGCCGCTAAGCACACAGCCATCGACCTTCCGCGTGCCAGACTTCCATGCTCTTTCCTCCGACACTGTTCTCCGCAGCCCGGCAAATGAAGTGTGTGTTGAAAAAGAACCTAGGCCATGACCCATGCCCAGGCCCTGGCTTGACCATCAGCTCCTGGCACCAAGTCCCAGGCGGGAGCAGCTGTTTTCCATCTCTTCTCAGACTAGCTCTATTTTTATCTGGTGACCTTTAAAGAGATCTCCCAGGCAAACTCAAGGTGCCCTGTTGGGCCCCTCTGGGGAGAAGGGGCTGGAAGATTCTCTCCAGGCTCTGCCATGCTACCCCACCCACAGCTCAGGGTGTCTAGAATATCCCTGTAGCCAGGGCAGAGCAGAGTGTAAAGTTCCCTGGGGCTATGGGTCTCAGGAGTCCAAGACCCCCTGCTTTTCTGGGCTCATTGATGACTAGTTTTAGGTTTTTCAAAACCGGGGAGAGACAAGATGGCAGTCTACCACAACTCCTCTAGTCTAGAGTGTGTCACCTATTTGGAAAGGGGTCCTTGTTGCAGAATATGCAAGCCATGGCCAGGATGCATAGAGGAGACTTCTGCATTGGGTGGAACTGATTCCTGACCTCTGAGGAGTCTTGAAATTCACTCCACAGTATTAGAAATCGAGGGAGGGAGAAGGGGGAGGTTCACAGGGCTTGTGTTATACTCATTTGCTTTACATCTCACTCTGGCCTGGCTCATGCCTGTACCCAGTGGCCTTAAAGCGCCTCTTCCCTTAACCTTAGCGACTCTTGATTCCAGTCCCTAAGAGTATCTTGGGGAAGAATAGCTGAGTTTTGTGGTTTTCATAGTCAATGGATGGCATCCCTTGAAGTTCAGAATATCAGCTTCAGAATTCAGAGCCTGGGGCTGGGGGTGCTGGAGTTAGATGAGGCACAAATATATGTAGGTGGGGGGAAAATACCAGGATGTTGTTAAAGGTAAGGGATGATGCGATTTGGGGTAATTAGTAGATTTATCCACTTATCTGGGTGATCTAGAACCCCTGAGTAAGGCTGGGGAAGCTAGGGTCACGATGGAATAAAGTCAGAGTTGGAATGAATGGAGTGCATTGGAATAGAAGGGTGATCTTGGTCCCTGTTGCCCATGAGTTGGGAACCAGGCTCTGGAAAATGAGAGCGTACTCAGCTCCTACCTGGTGCAGCATCCCTTGTAGTTAAGGAGTTCCAAGCTAGGGATGCTCCCAGAGAAGAGACCGACCCTATTAGATGTCTAGCTGATGCTGTGGCATACATAGATCAGCTTCCACCTGCAATTCCTCAGAGAACCAGCAGGGGGCAGCTTTGAGAAACTACAGTTCTGTTTCTGCAGTTGTCATAGTGACTGCCTTCTCACTTAGATGGTCTTCTCTAAAACTCACGACAGCTTGCCTGTATCCTGCCTTGTGCCTCTTGTAGAATTCAGAGCAATAAATGCGTTCTGCATTCTTCCGCCTCCTGCTCGTTTTTTTGTTTTGTTTTGTTTTTGTTTTTGTTTTTTGTTTTGCCTTTCAGGAAGCCTTTTCCTTCTTCGCAACCATGCATCAGTCCACAGAATATCTGAGACACATGGTCTTGGAGCTTGGAAATACACAGTCATAAGTACAAACGGAAAAACTTGGGACCGTAGAAGTCCTTGGATCAAAGCCTAGGTTCTGACATTGATTAGGTGGGTCTGAGTATGCCATTCCTTCTCTGTGTCTCAGCATCTCCATCTGAGTGATGGGAGGGTTAATCAAAATAGCGTCTTGGAATAGAACTGCTATGGGGTGCTGTTGCTGGAGTGGGCAGGACCAAACTGAGTCAGAGTCCAGGTCCCTGGTACTCCTTTCTCACTGAAGTCAGGATTCCAGGATGGGAGGAAGTGTTTCCAGCAGATGTTCCATGTGAGTTCAGACAGTTATAGTGAGACCAGGATGATCAGGGTCCTATTGTCTTCATGGGCCAGCCTTGGTCCAGAGAGAGGAACTGTGTTCCCACTTCTAGGTGAGGATAGCCTTTAGCCTTATCCTCTAGATCAGCGGTTCTCAACCTGGGGGTCTCAGACCTTTAGGGGGTCGATTGGCCCTTTCACAGGGGTCATCCAAGAAACATATTTATATTACAATT
>JADRCD010197630.1:0-19155 GCA_019843815.1 Montemys delectorum | reverse complement strand
ACACACACACACACACACACACACACACACACACACACACACACACGTACACACGTTTCAACAGTAGTTCCCCCAGGCTTCTGAGACTTGACTGGGATAGAGAGAGATTCCCTCCACTTTCTAGTGTGGTTCTGAAGGCGGATAAAGACCTCACGGGCAAGCATAGCAGAGAATGAAACCTTTAAATCCACCTTCTTCCAAAAACTACCTGGGGATTGAGCTCAGCTGCCTAGGCATCCCGAGCATGCAGCGTTTCCATCTTCCAGCACAGTATAAACCAGGCATGGTGATGCCTGTCCATCTGTAAGCCAGCACCTGCCAAGTGCAGTCAGGAGGATCAGGAAAGTTCAAGGTCATACTCTGCTCGGAAGCCATTCTAAGGTAACCTGGATTACATGAGAGCCTGTCTCTACAGTAAGAGCAATATTGGCCTTACAGATGCAAAATCTACAAAATAACATTCTGAACCATCACACACTTTACCTAAGGCAAGCAAAAATCTCCGTGATTGTACAGCAGGAAATAAACTTCCCCCTATAAACAAAGAGATGGCCAGCCTATTCCAAATGTATGGAATAGGCCTCGTGTAGTAATTGTGAACTCTTTTTTTTAATATTTATTTTATGTGTATGAGTACACTGTAGCTATACAGATGGCCATGAGCCATCATGTGTGTGGCTGCTCTCTGGCCCCACTCGCTCCCAGGCATAATTCACTGTAGCTGTCTTCAGAAGCATCAGAAGAGGGCGTCAGATCTCATTATGAGTGGTTGTGAGCCACCATGTGGTTGCTGGGATCCCAACTCAGGACCTTCGGAAGAGCAGTCAGTGCTCTTACCCGCTGAGCCATCTCACCAGCCCCGTTGTGAACTCTTAACTCCCAGTTGACCCTTCACTGAGTCCCCGATAATGTTCCCTGAATCCTGTCTTGCTGGGTGGGAGTCCTGGGTGCGTGGCCATGGTAGTGACAGCCTCTCATTTGAAAACCTGTTCTAGGCTCATCAGTAATGACAGTACTGTCAGGCTTGGAGCCTTGACTACCTGCAAATTTAAGGGCTCAAGGTAATGACGGTGCAGCCCAGGTCTGTTTTGGTTGCATGCATCACATGAACAAGACTTGGACTGCAGACCTTCACTGTGCCTCAGAAAGCCCAGCACTGAGATTTGGGTTTTTTTCCACTCTTACCCAATAACCAATTACTTCCAGTTCTCAGGGGTTTGCAAAGCTTAAAGAAATGCAGGAAACGTGTCTCTTGCTAAACCAGAGTGGGCTCCCATTCGGAGCCTTACCCAGCAGCCAAATCTACCTTCTCCTCCTAAGAAAAAGAAGAAAAGAAGGAAGGAGGAGGGGTCTGTGAAAGTCCCTTGGACCAGAAGGACACAATGGTCCTTGAGATGTTTACATCTTCTGGGAGGGAAAACAATAAATCCATCCAAACTCATCGTGTGTGTGTGTGTGTGTGTGTGTGTGTGTGTGTGTGCGTGTGTGTGTCAGGGGGGCACACTAAAACCAGAATTTCCTTTTTAAAAGCTGCATTTACTTTTATATGTGTGTATATTTTATCTGCATGAAGGTATGTACAGCTCATGTGTGCAGCGCCACGGACGCCAGAAGCAGAAGACCACGTCAGATGCCCTGGAACTGGAGTTACAGACAGTTGTGAGCTGATGTGTGGGTGCTGGGAATCGGACCCAGCTCCTCATCAACAACAGGAAGGGCTCTTAACCACTAAGGCAGCAGCGGCTCTCCAACCCTGAAAACAGGCGTCTTAATCAGCTCTGCTGATTAGCATTTGTGAACCTCAGTTTAGCCACAGAGCACATGTGCTGGGAGTGGCCCCAGGACCTGGAGTCTCACGGGACGCTAGGATTGGAGCAGGGGAGAAAAATTGCTTATAGGTGTGCAACCTATCCCTAGGATATAAGCAATAAACAAATAGGAACTACTGCTCTGGGGACGTGGCTCTGTTGGTAGGGCTTGCCTGACATAACATGAAGCCCTGGGTTTGATTACCAGCACTGTATAAGTGAGTACAGTGTCTGCCTATAGTCTTAGGATTTGGGAAGTTCAAGGTCAGTTCAAGGTCATCAGAGCAACCTAGTGAGCATGAGAGTAGCTTGGGACCCATGAGGCCCTGTCTCAGAAAAGAAACAAACAAAACATTAACAAAAACCAAACCAAACCAAACCAAACAAACAAACTATTTTTAGTTATAGTTTGGAGACAGGGTTCAAGTTGCCCCAATCCGGCCTTGATCTCAGCCTAGGGCAGGCCTTGAACCTACACTCTGACTCGGCCTCCTGAGTGACTGGGAGGTCATCACCCCTATGAAACACTACCTGGAAGCCTTTGACCTGACTTCAAAGTCTGTGCAGGAGCCCTGTGTTAAAAAGCAGCCATGTCAGGGTGATGCCTGAGCTCACAGTCAGACTGCACTCTGAGAATCTGGAGTTTTGCACTCTGCCCGGCTCTGTCACAGATACAGAGCAACTAGGCTTCCATTGTCAGTCATCAAATATCAGGTAGGCCTGCCCTGGTCTGGGAAAACACATCCCCCAGGGCCCAGCATCCTCTTTCTTCCCTGCTGAGTGGTGTGGACCTGCCCCTCCCTCTCCTCCAGTCAGGAACACACACACACACACACACACACACACACACACACACCAAACTCATTTCGAGTCTGGAGCAGAGTCCCAATGAAATAAGCTGTAACTTATTCTCAAAAAGTGTTTCTTATGCCTTCTATATCCAGGAACTGCAGGGGAATCACCCCAGGTGAGGCTAGCCTGTGTGTGCCCTGTACTTCTAGCTGGTCACTGTGCACAGCACACCATAACCCACAGTCTGCAGAGCCACTACCCAGACTCAAACTCCTTAAGGCAAGGACTGTATGCTGTTGACCAAGACCTTGGCAGGCGGGACAGAGTGCAGCCAGCAGGAATTGGCTTCTTAAATAGTTGCTCAATGAGTAACCAAAGAAACGATAACACAACCTCTCATGTGGCTGGGCAGTAAATCCCAGCACTGGGGAGGCTGAGGCAGGAGGATCTCAGCTGACAATGAACCTAGGCAGTATAGAAAGACCCAGTTCCTACCACCCTCAGCCCATTTCTCACAAAAATGAGGGTGAGCGTTGATTTGGGGAGCTAAGGAAGGCAGGCACATGAAGAAACAAAGTAGAAGAGGTTGCAATTTTTTTAATGTATGGGGTGAGCATGTGGAGGTCAGAAGAGAACTTACAGGGATCGAGCCTCTCCTCCTACCATGTAGGTTCCAGGGATCGAACTCAGGTCACCAGCAAGCATCTTTACTGGCTGAGCCATCTTACAAGCCCCAGTGGGGACATTTGATTGAACACTCCACAAGCTTCCCACTTCACGAAGACCACTCAGCCCTGCCACTCCCACCGGCACCCCTCCTTTCCACCCTGTCCCTCCTCCTAGGGGCTCATACCCTAACTTATTTCATTATAACAGCAATGACAAATGACAGAAGGAAATATGTGCTTGGGTGTCACACAGGGAGAACACTCAGTTTTCAATTCCCTTGGGCTTAATGTTTCTCCTTGGGTGCCAGCCTCTGTCTATGTCACTGCCCTTTAGCAAATAGGACCAAAAAAAAGGAAGGAAGGAAGGGAGGGAGGGGGGGAACAAGGGAGAGAGGGAGGGAAGGAGAGAGGGAGGAAGGAAAGGAAGGAGCGAGGGAAAACTCAGCTAGGTCTTTTAAAAAAGTTAACAAAATCTTTTAGATAAATGAGTTTCAGGGGAAAAATTAAGAAACACTTTAAGGGCGTGGTAGCGCACACCTTTAATCCTAGCCCTTGGGAGACAGAGGCAGGCAGATCTCTGAGTTCGAGGCCAGCCTGGTCTACAGAGTGAGTTCCAGGACAGCCAAGGCGACACAGAGAAACCTTGTCTTGGAAAAAAAAAAAAAAAGAAAGAAACACTATTCTGTCATTCCTCACTCCATCAGCATGAGAAAGTAGCTTAACACACACACACACACACACACACACACTTACAAAATAGACACCATTATACTAAGTAGATGGTTCTAACACAATCTCAGTTCTCAGCGCAGACCATGGACAGGCCTCTCCTTCCTGGAGGCTGTACCCCTTCCCCTGGATGAAGGACACCCCCACTCACCCATTCCCTCTGGTCAGGTCAGAACATCACCACTGCTATCCCAGGGTGGGAAGTGTTGTAATAAATCTGCCTCTCCCACACTGAGCTCCGTGTAGGACGAGACCATACTGCACTCCCATCTCTCAGGCATCTAACATCGGGCGCAGCTCTTCTAGAACATCTTTAGGTGGGCCTTGGTCCCAGGTGGGAGGAGATTCACAAGTTTACAACCAGTCATTTTGATGGTCTGGCACATACGTATACATGTGCACATACATATATACATATACATACACACTATGCAGGGGTTGGAGGTTCTGGCAAAGGGTTAAAGACTTGGGGTGAGGGGCCACCCTGTGACACCACACCCTCCACGTAGTGAGGCAGTCCACTCCCAAGGCAGGGCCACTGCTATGTTGGTGACTCCTCAGTGGTCACCTTCTAGCAGCTGATCAGTGACAGGAGAGGGCACAGTAGGAAAGGAAACAGGACAGGCCAACGGGACAATACTTTATCATTATTTTTCATTTTCAAAAATCAGTGTCTGTCTAGTTCATGTCAGAGGTCAGAAACAAACACAAACACCCTCCCCAGGGCATCCTTAAAGAGACATCATCCGATACTACAAAAAGACAATACACAGGGACATCGCCTTAAGGAAAAGGCAAAGTCTGATTTGTGGCCACGAAGCGGCAACCACCAGGAGACTTGTGAGAGAATACTTGGAATACCAGAGAGGGTTAACCTAGAGATGACTGTTAACCCAGGGACAACTGTGTTGTCCTAAAACATATGTGACAAAATGTCCCATAAAACATATGTGACAGAAATCACCAGATTCAAACATATGCTCAGCCTTCCTATGATCCTTTTTTTTTTTTTTTTTTTTTTTTTAAAGATCATCTGATAGGTGATTGAGCTGAGCTCTGCCGAGGTACTGGAAACTCTAACCCCCTAACTCAGGTGTTATTCTATCAAGGAACATACACATGGCTGCTCCTGAGGTCAGGAGCACACATCAAAAAGAACTAACTCACAAATGCACACACACATGGACAAGTACCAGGTGCAAACCTTTCAGGGTCTCTCCACCCCTGGGAAAATCCCCACGTTTATGTAAATGCAAGTACTTTTGTCTGTGTGCACACGCGCGTGTGTAAGGAGGGGGTCTACAAAAGGTCATCAAATCCCAAGTGTTCTTTTCTTCTGAGACACTTTCCCAAATCACTTGGTTTTCCCTGATAGGACGATCGTGTGCTATCACCTTGACTCTGGCAAGGACTTCAGAGTTTCGTGCTCACACTCCAACCTCCTAAATAGAAAGTGCCCCCGGAAATATTTACTGTAAACAGAATTAGGAACAAAGAGAACTTTTTTTTTTAATGGCACCACCTGCGGTCTAAGGTTGGCGTGCAGCGTCCACAGGCCCCCCTGGTGGAGAGGTGGGTCAGGAGCCTGAGCGCTCTGCTCTTCCAAACTTGGCTGCACCCAGAACCACCGGGACCTCTTTTTAAATGTTCCCACCGCTTACTGCCCCTAGACCCCTGGAATCGAGATGTAGCGTTGATTGGGGGGGAGGGGGGGAGAGAAGACACGAAGGTGAGAATCTTTTCATTCGTTTTGTTTTTTAAATCTCACCAGGTGTGTAGCCCAGTTTGCAAGCCAGGTCCTCTTTAAAAGAACTCTCACAGTATTTTGAGCAGGGAACGCGGCGTTGGAAGGGTTCTTGGGGTGAAAGGGCACGCACATAGTAAATACACAAAGTTCTTTAAAAAAAAAAAAAAAAAAAAAAAAAGTCTCTGTAAGTCCAACACCAGAGCCAGGCACCTACCTTGAAGCCAAACGGTGATGCAACTTGGAAAAGTCCCTCAGAAGGAGAAAAAAGTGCTCTCGTGGGGTAAGGACTTTCGGGATGACCTGCCTGGACAGTGCAGTGGCGCGCGGGGCCAGGACAGCAGAGCGGCCACCAGCCTGTTCTAAAGGAATGATCTTAAAGAGCACGCTGAGATCAAACACTGCAGGGAAAGGGTCGGGAGAGCGGTGCTCCGTGGGGCTCGCCCGCAGCTGTCACTAGAGCCCCGTACAGCTTCGCCACCAACGGTCCGACGCGTCTGCGGTACTGGGCGCAGGGTAGGAGGCAGGAGCGCACCTCCAGCGCCCGGACTGCAGCCGCGGCGCCGGGATCCAGGACCGATGCTTAGGCTGAGCACTGCGCCAAGCTGCAGGAGCTCGAGCCCCTGAGTTCCCGGGCAGCGCCTGGGCTCCGGGGTCCCGCGCACACCCTCCGGGCTCCCGCTCCGAGCTCACTTACCGCCTCCGCCTCCGGAGTCCTGCTCCCGCAGCAGCCCGCAGAGCCGGGCCGGAGAGCAGCGGCCGCCGCGTCGCCAGGAGGCCGCGCCAGCCCCGCCCCGCCCTGCAGCCGCCCGCCCTCCCGGGAGGAGGAGCAGGCGGGTCTGCGTCCGGACCCTCCCAGCGAGCCACCCGGGACCCGGCGGACCGAGGACTGCGGCCCCTCGCGGGCACTCCCAGGCGCTCCCTGAAACCCTGCTCCATCTGCGCCCTGAGACCTCCCTGCGCCCTCCCCAGCACCCCCTCCCCACCCACAGCCACCCTCTTCTCTCTTTCAGCGCCCTCTCCCTTACGACCCCTCCTCCAGGAAGCCTTCCCTATTCCGCAAACCCACCCCACCCCCGATCTCAGTTTCCCTCATCCTTCCACGCAGCCTTATTCTGTCACCTGGAAGCAAATCACAGGAGTGGAAAGGCACGGAGTGACGCCTATAAGCTAAAGCTGAGCCTGGCTCTGAGGTCACCCGGCTTCTGGGCAGCACTGGCGTTAGAGACAAACTCCCAAGCCCTAGTTTAGTTCGTTTTCCAGGGAAGGTGGCATTATATTGGCAACTGTGAAGGCCAGAGTGAAACCTTGTCATTTCCAAGCCTCAGTTTCCTCCGTTGGAAAGTGAGCAGGACACTCACTCAACGGGTTATTTATTATTCCTGAAGAAAGAATTGCAGAAATGCCATGTGTCCTACGGTATTTTAATAAGTAAATGTTTACTGACAAACATGTTGGATAAAATCAACGCTCAAAAATTTAGTCATTCAAAACAGTAAAGTGAAAAGAATTCAAAAAGTATTAGGATTCTTTTGTAGGAAAACTATGCAACAGCAACAGAAGAAAGCTTCCACAGTGATTAAACGAGCCTGTATTTGTTTACGGGGCTGGAAAGATGGCTCAGCAGTTAAGAGCACCTTGTGTTCTGTAAAAGCTGGCTTCAATTCTCAGCACCCACAAGACAGCTCCCTGTAACTTCAGTCCCAGGAGGATCTAGTGCCCTCTTCTGGTCCCCTTGGGTACTGCACATATGTGGCACACATATACATACTCTGCACAAGAAATAAATATTTTCAAGTGATTTTTTTTTTAAAAAAACGAAGAAGATGACAAAGGAGGAAGCCATCCTCCCTGGAACCCTTTGGAGAACTTGCTTCTCAGAAATAGTGGGTCGGCTAGGCATGCTCCACCCATAGTCAGCCAAGTATAGTTATGAATGCAGCCTTTGTCCCCTCCTCCCAACAAAAAGACAATAGTAAGCCTACTCAAAACATGGCAAGTTTTTGTGAAACTTGATTGCTTAGTTCTCAAGTCTGGGCTTTGTAGATGATAAAACTGCATGAACAGCATTCTTGAAGAGACTGCTCGCCAGTGCAAAGGCATAGGGGCTTGGGTGCATCCGGAATTAGGCAAAGTGTAAGGGAGACAGTGCTGGACGATGGAAAGGGTGTCATGTAACACAGGCACGGGCACAGGTTAACCATGCCTCAGACACTTCAAAGCGCCAGCAATGGAACCTGCACCTAAATGGCTCTGAACACCGGGACTGGCAGAACCGTGCAAACCAGGAGGAGCTGTGTGGGGAGGAACGGTCCCAGAGAGCATCTAAAACTGGTAACCAGATGTGTTTCCAGAAACAGAGATAGGGCCTCAGGGAGAGAGGTAGGGTTTTTTTAAAAGATGTACTTTATGCCTACATGTGTGCCTGAGTGTATATGTGTATACCATGCATGTGCAGGGCTCACAGAGAGCAGAAGAAGATGCTGGACCCCTTGGAGCTGGAGTTTCGGGATGTTGAACATCTGGTGTGGGTGGCTTGGGATCTGAACCTCTATTTAGCAAGTGGTTTATTTATTCACTTAGGGTTTTTGTTTGGTTTTTCAAGATAGGATTTCTCTGTGCCCTGGCTGTCCTGGAATTCTCTCTGTAGACCAGGCTGGCCTTAAACTCACAGTGGCGCACAGATATACATACAGGCAAAGTAGCTACTCTACACATGAAATAAATATTTTCAAGTGATTTTTTTTTTAAACGAAGAAGATGACAAAGGAGGAAGGCATCCTCCAGCCCCGGGAACTGGCAGCCACGTTCTTAGTGGTTTCAAGATTTCTATAGGACTCTAGGGAAGATGTTCCAGGGTACTTTCCCCACTCAGTGCTACACCGCTGTTGTCAAAACTTTCTTCCCAAAGAGAGACAAAAACAAAATCTACCCTTTCCTAAGGTTTCAATGATAAACCAAGCGAGGCACGATCCTGCCAACGTTGGCTATAGAAGACCATTTGAGCTTATGGGGCTTCCTTACAGAGCACAGCTGAGGGCTATTTACAGGGGCGTGGGTGCGCCTCCCAATATCACCTCTGGAAAGCCTTTATCCAACAGGGATGAGAACTCCCTGTAGCTCCAGAAACAGAGCTCCTTTTCTCCTGTCTTCCCCTATTCTATAGACTCTAGCTGATCCCCACAGCCTTGTGCAGTTAAGGCAAAGTTACATACAGAAGGTAGTAGGAAGTGGCTGGATACTGAGGTGAGGGGGTCTAAACAGTCAACAGGTCCAGCTGAGATAACCTTTTTGCAAAGGGGCACAGCTGAACTCCCCAACACAGTGGACGATTAGCTCAGAGGACAGTCACTCACAACATCTCTGCACTCCCCCCTGTGCTGAGGGCTCCTTGGGGGCAGAAGTGCTCCCATGAGGGAGCCAGCCGCAGAGCCTGGGACTTGTTCTCTGCCAGGCACCCCAGTTCCCATGGCTCCCCCAGCATACAGCAGCCAACAGTTTCTTTCGGCACCGTCTTCTACTTTACCCCAAGCTGTCACAGTGCAGCAGCTCAAAGGGTCTTCCCACAAGCAGTCAGATCTCTGGATAATTCTATGGCATACCATCATGTGCTCTTCTGACCTCCAAGAAGGCCAGCTGCACCCTCTCCACAGGCCTGGCTAAGAGCCAGGGAAGGAAGGCATGCCTCAGGTACTCAGCCACATGTCTACACCATATACCTCTCAGTCTTGGCAGCTGGGGAGATGGCTTAATGGGAAATAACACTCGCTGCACAAACATGAGTCCTTAAATTCAATTCCCCCACATAAAAAGCCAGGTATGGGCATGTATGTAACGCCAGCCCTGTGCAGGGCAGAGTCACAATTGCCAGCTGCCATCCTTGCTCTGTGTTCAGCGGAAGACCCTGTTTCAAGGGAATAAGGCAGAGCATGATAGAACAGAGAGCATCCAACACCTCACCCCAGCCTCCACAAGCACATGGGAGTGTGCTGGCTGGTTTCCATGTCAACTCGGCACACAGGCTACGGTAATTTTTGAAGAGGAAATCTCAGTTGAGAAAATGCCCACAGCAGATTAGCCTGTGGACAAGCCCTCGGTGCCTTTTCCTGACTGATGATTGGTGTGGGCCCATCCCACTGTGGTTGCTACCCCTGGGTAAGTGGTCCTAGATGATGTGAGAAAGTAAGCTGAGAAAGCACAGATGAGCAAGCCAGTTAGCCGCACTCCTCCATGGCTTCTGCATCAGTTCTTGCCTCCAGAGTCTGGCCTTGAGGTCCTCCCTGACTCCTTTTGACGAAGGACTGTGATGTGGAGGTAGAAGGCAAATAGGTCCTTACTTCCCCTAGTTACGGTTTGGTCATGGAGTTTTATCACGGCAAGAAAAATCGTAAGGGAAGAAATACTCACACACAAACATATATACTAATACCATACAGGTGTGTACACAGTGCATACCTATAGTCTCTGCTCCTCGGGAAGCTGAGACAGGAGGATCATAAAGCACAGGTGTTAAAGCCTGTCCGAGCAACAGAGCAAGACCATCGCAAAACAAAACAACAAAATCAGTCTTTTTTCCCTCCCAAGACAGGATTTCTCCATGTAGCCTTGGCTGTACTGGAATTTACCCTGTAGACTAGTCTGTCCTCAAACTCGTAGAGATCTTCCTTGGCTGGAATCAAAGGCACATGTCGCCACCACCTTACCCAAAACCTGTCAGTTTTAAACTATTATTTCAAAGTATCCTGTCCTCTAAGTAGTGTAAGGACTGGAGAGATGGTTCAGCAAGTAAGAGAACCTATGCACTTGCTGCTCCTGTAGAGGACCAGGTTCAGTTCCCAGCATCCACATAGTGGCCCACAACCATCTATAGCTCAAGTTTCGGATGCCCTCTTCTGGTCTCCATGGGAACTGCATGCACTTGGTGAACATAGCTCAATGTAGAGTCTTCCTTGGGTGTTTAGTTTCCTGAACACAGCAGATATTCAGTACATGTGATGAATGAATAAAACACATAAGGGACAGGGCACAGGGGAAGAGGCAGGATCTAAGGAATAGTGGTATGCTCAGGAAGCCATGAGAAAGCAGCTGTGTTTTTATATCTTGTGTAAGGAGAAAGGTGAGGGCACCCAGAGATAGGCACAGTCCATGAGAGGCAAGAAGAGGGAGACAGCACCGCTTATGTTGCTATGCACTCTAACTGTAGGGTATCCTTGTCACAAAGTTAGGGTTGCTCTCAGAGGGATGACATTTCTCAGTAGAGAAATAATCAAATGAGGCTGTAAAGATTGCCTGTGTGGCCTCTGCAGGAGAAGCTCCAAGGGACACAGATTCCCTGTACAGATAGTTCAAGCTTTCATAGTAGGAAAGAAACCAAGAAAACGGATTGAGGATATCAAGGGATTCAGCATGGTTGAACATGTTGTTGGTTTTCTGGTTGGATACAAGCAGGACCTGAACTTCTAGAAGCTAGGCTTCCTGCCTTAGGGTCCGAGGACAAAAGCAGGATGTCAAGTGTTCAATCAGCTGAGGGAAGTATGAACCCCAAAACAACAGCTTTACAGCCACCATCACTGTCACCCCCGTGGCGGTTTGAATATGTTTGGCCCAGGGAGTGGCACTATTAGAAGGTGTGTTCTTGTTGGAGGAGGTGTGTCACTGTAAGGGTGGGCTTTGAGACCCTCCTCCTAGCTGCCTGGAAGACAGTAGTCTTCTCCTCACTGCCTTTGAATCAAGATGCAGAACTCTCATCTCCTGCACCCTGTCTGTCTGCATGCTGCCATGTTTCTTGCCTTGATGATAATGGACTGAACCTCAGAACTTGTAAGCCAGCCCCAAATAAATGTTGTCCTTTATAAGTTGCCTCGGCCATGGTGTCTCTTCATAGCAATGGGAACCCTAACTAAGACAACCCCCTACCACCGATGCTAACCAATGAAGATGATTGTGAATGTTATCCCCCCAGTGCCCTGGCTATGTCACAACACACAAGAACACAAGTCCCCTTTCAGTGGACTCTACCTTGGCCAAATCTAGCTAGGACAACTCAAATCTGAAGATTAAAACAAAAAGCTAGCACATTTAACAATGTTTTGTATTCTCTGAGCCACATTAATTACTCCTTGGGTTGAATTACTGGGTAATGAAGATGGTACTGGAAGTCTCTATGTAGATGAGACTATCCACCAAACTACATAGACATATTTTAATGTATAGCCTGTGACTTCTTTCAGCGATATCTACCAAGGCCCTTCTAGAACACATTTTTCTAAAATCTATGTCAAGTGAAAGGAGCAAGCTAGACTATTTAGTGGCTAGGCTTCAAACTTAATTTGAAGTTTAATTTGGCTTTCAGAGCTGATCCAGGGTTTCATGTAACCCAGGCTGGCCCCAAAGTTGCTTTATAGCCAAGGATGACCTCCTGACTCTGCCTTCCAGGTGCTGGGATTATAGATCCCACGTGCACCTGGGATTACAGACATGTGTGACCACACCTGGCTTTTGGGGATGTTGGGGACAGAACCCAGGACCTGGAGTGCCTTAGGCCAGCACTCTACCTCCCTACCCCAAGTCGGTCCACAGCCAGGTCCAAGTACTTTTGTTGCAGACCCTAAGTATAAGAGCTGTTACTCCATCTGCTCTGGAGTGTGGAGCTGCAGTGATGACCACGGAGGTAATGACCACAGCAGGAAACTCGGGTTTCTTGGACAATTTGAGGAACTTCACATTCAGTATCCAAATCACAGAACAACTCCAGGAAACAGATGTTCCGTTCCGTTCCGTTCTGTTCCATTTTGTTTTATTTGTTTTGTTTTGTTTGTTTTACAATAAGGACAGAAGTCAGGATGCACACACCCAGCAAACATCATGCCTCAGCCCACAACAGAGATGTTCTTATCTCCACCTCACCGGTGAGGGAGTCGAGGCCCAGAAGAGCACAAACTTATCCAGGATCAAGATCACGTCCCTGGTAAGTAACTGGGGAGCCAGAGGTTGAGAGCCTGGTCTGCAGTCAGAGCTTCCCTGAAGAATCCCAGGACTCCATCTTTCTCATTTCACATAACACCTGCCTTCTCCATCCAAAGCCTCGGGAGTCTCAGGTTGGAGATTCACTCAGATGAGTCGCTCTCTGTGTGCTTCAGGCTTGCAACCAATGGGGAGAGTGACTGCTTCCGTGGAGACCTGCCCCGTGGCATCAGAACTAAGCTGAGACCTGTCCCTCTGGCCCTGGTACACCAGACTTTCACACACCCCAGAGTCCCATCTGTGAAAGTCAAGGACACAGAAACTGACACTCACATTCCTTTCTCTACCATGCAAGTTCAGATCTTGGGCCAATACAGTGAAAACGAGTCAGGACACGTGTGTGTTTTTAGAAGCAACGGTGACAGCAGTTATGTTGTCAACTCAGCCTGCTCTGGTTTGGATATGAAGTGTCCCCTCAAAGGGCTCAGACCTCCCGTACTTGTAATACAAGACTGCATTGTTGTTTTTATATTTATTTATTTATTTATTTTTTTTTCCGAGACAGGGTTTCTCTGTGTAGTCCTGGCTGTCCTGGAACTCACTCTATAGACCAGGCTGGCCGTGAACTCAGAAATCTGCCTGTCTCTGCCTCTCAAGTACTGGGATTAAAGGCATGCGCCACCACCACCCGGCTTGCATTGTTGTTTTTAATGAATGAATCCAAAAGGCTGTAACCTCATCAGTGGCTTGATCCATGGATGGAGTCATAACTTGATGCTATTCTTAGGATGTTGAGGCAGCTTGCAGGGGCAGGGCCTTGTTGGAGTAAGTAGGTTACTTCCAGGGGATGGGTTCTTGGTGGTTTCCTCTCATCCCTTCCCGTATTTCTCTCTGCTTTCTGGTCACCCCGAGGCGAACATCTCTGCTTCACCACACTTCCACATGATACCCTCTTTCAGCAGCAAAGCCAGCACATCATTGGCTGAAATCATCAGCCAAAGTAAATCACCATTCTTTTAGAAATTGACATCACAGCTGCAATGAGCTTCGTGGGCCAGAAGAGCCAGGTTGGGGCAGAGCTAGGCTGTTCCAGACCAGGATGCTGGAGTTGAGAGGCTACACTAGAGGAAACCAGCTGACCCAGGCTTCTTGCTTGGGTCAATTCTCCCATGTTTTCAGCTCTGGGAATGAAATCTCAAAGTCTGGCCTCCACAGACACAGTCACATATCTGAAAGGCAGCAGGTGTGTTTGAGTGGGAGAGTGGATACTCAAAACCTTGTGTTGTGTGAACACTTAGTTCCCAGTTGGTGGTTCTATTTGGGAAGGTTGTGACCCCTTTAGGAGGTGGAGCTCTGCTGCAAGAAGTGAGCCGCCACCAAACATAGGTCTTGCGGTCATTTGTTTTGTTTTTTAGATCTTTAAAATTATTTTTCTTTTTTATGAGGCAGGGTGTTGCTATGTAGCCCAAGCTGGCCTTGAAGCCACAGAGATCTGTCTGTCTCTGTCTCTGTCTCTGTCTTTGAAGTGCTTGTATTAAATGTATGCACCACTATGTGTGGTCATTTATTTTTAATTGTGTAAATGCATGTGAGTCTGTATGTAGCTATGTGTGCATGTGTGTAGATATATGTGTGTGTAGATCACCACGGAAGCCAAAGGCACTAGACCCCCTTGGAGCTGAAGTTACAGGCATTTGTGAGTGTTTGGGTTCAAACCCAAGTCCTCCTGGACAACGACAGTGCTCTTAACCAATGAGTCGTGTCTCCGCCCACAGGATCTTGAGGTTTTATAATTAGGCTTCACTTCCTGTTCCTTTCTGCTTCCTGACTCTGCTGGTATGGTTTTATGTTTTGTTTTTATTTTGTTTTGTCCACTTGACACGAACTAGAGTCATCTAAGAAGAGGGGCCCTTAATTGAGGCTCTCCTCTGTGGGCATTTTCTAGACAGATGAGTGATGTGGGAGGGTCTAGCCCGGGAGGGTCCCGCCCCATCTCGCCCCGCCCCGCCCCGCCCACTGTGGGAGGTGCCACCCAGACTGATGGTCAGGAATCCTTTAAGAGAGCCACTGAGCAGTTAGCTCAGTTAGCTCCTCTGTTAAGAGACCGAGCACCAGGCAAAACGTACCAGGTTTGAATCCCAGTAACCACTGGAGAATCGTTCCCACGTTCTGCCGCTGGGCTACTCCTATTGATGAAATCAATAAATTGGGATGGAGAGATGACTCAGCGGTTAAGCCAATATGGCGGCTCACAACCATCTCTAATGAGATCTGATGCCCTCTTCTGGTGTGTCTGGACACAGCTACAGTGTTTAAGTTTACTCTTAGATATAATAAATAAATAAAATAAAAAAGAAAGAAAGAAAGAGCAAGCCTATGAGCAGCATTTCTCCATGGCTTTTGCTTTAATTCCTGCTTCCAGGTTCCTTTCTTGAACTCCTGCTCTGACTTCCCTTTATAAAGAACTTAGAAGCTATAATGTGAAATAAACCATTTAGTCCCCAAGTTGCTTTGGGTGGTGGTGTTTCATCACAGCAACAGAAACTACTAATACGCTGACTGAGACCACAAAGGGCGGCTCATGCTCCTCCCCTGCCTCCACTCCCGTCATGGACTATATCTCCTAAACTGAGTCAAAATATAACCGTCCTTCCTTCCAAAAGTTGCTGTTGTCGGGTATTTTTGTCATCACTTAGGCCGCACAAAATCACAGACGGTCACAAAGCAGAGTAGAAACCACCATTAAGCCAGCATCAATGACTAGGGACAATAAGGGAAAATTTAGGCTGCATGATTGCCAAGGTGAGATGCCAGCATCCCTGGCCTATTCATTGTGACATCTTAATGCGAACAGAACAATAATTACACCCAGTGGTGTTTGGAGGTGCACCCTGTGCTTGTCTCTTTCACACATATGGTTGTCATAGGCTTTGAGAACTTTTGTCTGGTGGGGACCTTCTTCCTGATCATATTTTATTAGTATGCCAATATATAAAAATTATTATTATTATTATTATTATTATTACTACTACTACTACTACTACTACTACTATATAAAAATAGCCCTTTTCCCCTAAAAGCTCAAGCCACCATTTCTGATTTTAGAGAAGTCAAGGTTCATGGATCTGGATGTTATATCTGCTTATGACTATGGAATGGTTCCTTGCTTAGGTGTGAATGAGTTTGTGCGCTACAGTAAATACTTAGGAACCCAAGTACACTGTAGCTGTCTTCAAACACACCAGAAGAGGGCATCAGATCTCATTAAAGTTGGTTGTGAGCCACCATGTGGTTGCTGGGGGTTGAACTCAGGACCTCTGGAAGAGCAGTCAGTGCTCTTAACCACTGAGCCATCTCTCCAGCCTGACTTTTTTTTTTTTTTTTTTTAAGAAATGAAACATAGCTTCCATAAACATAGTATAATTTACTTTTAAAGATCCTTTTTATGTGTATAAGTGTTTTGCCTGCATGCATGTGCACTTCATGTATGCATGTGTGTGCACTATATGTATGTGTGTGCTACATGTATGTGTGTATGCACTACACATACATATTCTTGGTGTCTGCATAATTCAGAGATGGGGTTAGATCTTCTGGAACTGGGGTTACTGATGACTGGGAGCCACCATGTGAGTCCTGGGAACCAAGCACAGGTCCTCTGGAGGAGCATTAAGTGTTCTTAACAGCTGAGATATATCTCTAGCACTCTGATTTATACTTAAAAGCCTTAGTTTTTATCTGTACATTATTATTTTTTTTTTTTTGAGACAAGAATTTCTCTGTGTAGCCCTGGCTGTTGTGGAACTTGCTCTGTCAACCAGGCTGGCCTCAAACTCAGAGATCCCTCTGCCTCTGCCTTTTGAGTGCTGGGATTAAAGGCATTTCCCACAACCACCTGGCTTAATATTTATACCTAGTACTGGAGAAAGATCCATTCACTCGGGAATTAAACTGAGACACCAGAGTGGGTCTCCTTTAATGGATATACCAGGTAAGAAAAGATTTTAGGAAGGGCCATGACTGACCTTTGGTGATGTCATGTAGGCCTCTCAGCCTACTCTGCTGAGGGGGAATTAAAAGAGCATAATACAATAAGCCAAATTTGACAAGGCCAGCCTGGTCTATAAATCAAGTTCCAGGACAGTCAAGGCTACCTAGGGAAACCCTGTCTCAAAAAACCAAATAGAACAAACAAACAAACAAACAACAAACCCACAGATTCTGGGGATCAAACTCAGGTCCTTATGGTTGTAAGGCAAGCATGTTATCAGATTTACAATGCATTTTTATTATTATAAAAGCAATTCAGACTTTCCCAGTCAAGATCACTAAGTGAGAAAAGACAATAGCCACTCCTCTGGACTCCAGGCTCTTCGTAGGGAATGGAAACCTATGACTATTGGGGCTACCGTTGAACCCAGGGAAGTTAACGTCAGAAAAAGCTGGTGGTCCAAGCTTTTGCATCTTGGAACTGGAGCTAATGTCAACTGATTCATGCTGATAGGTGGCTGAATGAGAGCCCTATATGAAGCCTTGTAAAAATAGCAGGAATGGACATGGGTAGCTCCCTTACTTTCTATGCAGAGAAGCATCTCTTGCCCCCAGCAGGAGACAGATATGGCAAGATCTGCAGGACTGGAAACTGGTTCATGTCCAATATCTAGAATTCATTCTCTGCTGAGGGCAGGGCCATTATAGCATTAATCTAAGATCAAATTTGGAGCCAGAATGTACAAGCAGGAAACCACCAGGGGAGGATACTCCCCTGCATAGAGATCTGAGAAAATGACCAAGTACATGAGTCAACCTGTTGCTATGAAGAAGATCCAATGAATGGGCTGGGTTCTGTGGGGGGAGGATGCACCCATCCTTTAAAACCTCACCCAGGAAATTAGGAATGGCATTCATAGACTAAAACTAGAAAACTATGAAGCAAGAATAGGCAGAGATTGGATTGGCAAGCTGGTTCAGTGGTTAAGGCTGCTGGCAACCTCAGTTCTACTCCCAGGACCTACATGCTGAAAGCAGAGTACGAACCCCCAACAAGTCATCCTCAGACCTTTCTACACAGGTGTGATGGCATGCTAGTGAACACACGCACACACACACATCTAAACATACACCTACATATACACATACATCTATATATACACATACACATACCTATATATATGCATACACAAATAAATTTATTTAAAAAATTAGGGGAAATAGGTAGTTATTAAAAAGAATTGTAAATACCCCAAATCAAGAGTAAACACTGTGTGTAGGGATAACTCCTGTGTGCTATCCTCACAGGCTCTTGGGTTGCATGCTGGTCTCCAGCTGGGAGTGCTATTGGGGAGATGGTGGGAACTTGAGGAAGTGAGGCCTAGCTGGAGGAAGTAGGTCAGGGGGGCAGCCTTCTCCTGATCCCTCTTCTTTCTCAGTTTCCTGTCTGTCATGAGGTAAGCTGCCTCTTCCATGCTGCCACTGTCGCTGGGATGTTCTGCCTTCCACAGGCTGAGGAGGCCAAGGATGAGGGACTGAACTGTGAAACTGTGAAATGTGAGCTGTGTCAAGTGTTCTTTAGGAAAGTTTTGAAGATTTATTTGTTTCGCATGTGTGAGTGTCCTGCCTGCACATATGTATGTGTACCACGTGCGTGCATGATGCCCATGGAATTCAGAAGTGGGTGACAAATCCCCTGAAACTGGAATTATAGAGGACTGAGAGTCACCATGTGGATGCTGGGAACTGAACTTGGGTCCTCTGCAGGACCACAGTGCTCTAAACCACTGAGCCTTCTTTTTATCCCTTCAACTATGCCTGACAGCCACAAAGAAAGCTAGCTGCCATAACCATTATACCAGGGTGGACCAGCAGGTTGGCCATAGCTAAGAAGCACAGTTACTGGAGGATAAAACATAACTGAAGCAATGACTGTGTGAATAGGTGGGAAAGTGTACCCCCTGGTTGTAAGGTCTGTGAGTTAAGAGTCTAGCAACATGGCTCATTGGGTAAAGGCACATGCCAACAAGCCTCATGTCCTGAGTACCACACACACATGTCCCATGGGTGCACACTCACATGCAAACAAAATAAATAAGCCTAGGAAGTGAAAGAAAGGGCAAAGAGAGAGAGAGAGAGAGAGAGAGAGAGAGAGAGAGAGAGAGAGAAAGAGAGAGAGAGAGACTGACTCATCTTTATTCATAGATGACTGTGTATTTATGTAGAACACCTCAAAAAATTCCTCTTTTTTTTTTTTTAGACATTTGTTTATTTTACACTACCCAGTGGTAGGGCACGCATTTAATCCCAGAACTTGGTAGGCAGAGGCAGGTGGATCTCTGTGAGTTCAAGGTCAGCCTGGTCTACAGAGCAAGTTCCAAGACAGCCATGGCTTATACACACATACACATACATACACACACACACACACACACACACACACACACACACACACACACAC
>JADRCD010197629.1:0-45943 GCA_019843815.1 Montemys delectorum | reverse complement strand
TATCTATCTATCTATCTATCTATCTATCTATCTATCTATCTATCTATCTATCTATCTATCTCTATCTAACTTACATCCCAAATGGTTCCATCCCTCATGATCCCTTCTCTAAGAATTCTTGACTCCATCCCTTCTTCCCCTTTGCTTTTGAGGGGGTATTCCCCCATAATAGCATCCCCTTTCCCTGGGACATCAACTCTACAGAATTAGGTGCATCTTCTCCCACTGAGGCCAGACAAGACAGTTCTCTGCTACATAGTGCCAAGGGCCTTGGATCAGCCCTTGTATGCTTTTTGGTTGGTGGTCCCTGGGATCTCCCAGGGGCCCAGAGTAGTTGACACTATTGGTATTCCTATGGGGTTGGCACCCCCTTCAGCTATTTCAATCCTTCCCCTAACTCTTCCATAGGAGTCGCAAACTCTGTCCAGCTATTGGTTCTACATCTATATCTGTTCCAGTCAGCTGCTGGTAGAGCCTCTTAGAGGGCAGCCATACTAGGCTACTGTATGCAAGTATGACATAGCATCAATAATAGTGTCAAGGTTTGGAGCCTGCCCATGTGATGGATCCCAAGATAGGCTGGTCACTTGGTGGCCTTTCCTTCAGTCTCTGTCTCATTTTTGTCCCTGAATTTCTTTTAGACAGGAACAGTTCTGGGTCAGAAAGATGGGTTGGTGACCCCATCCCTCCACTGGAGGCCCTCTCTATCTACTGGAGGTGGACTGTTCAGGTTACATCTCTCCACTGTTGAGCATTTCAGCCAAGGTCACCCACATTTAGTCCTGGGTGACTCTCACATCCCAGGTCTCTGAAGTTTTCTAGAGGTTCCCCATCCCAGACTCCACACTACTGGCAGCTACATTCCATTCATTATACTGGCCCTCTGGGCTTCCCTCCTGCCTCCCCCCATACCTGATCCTGCCACCTATTCCCTTCCCTCTCCCCTTTCCCAATCAGGTCCCTCCCTCCCTCTGCCTCCTGTGATTATTTTCTTCCCTCTTCTAAATGGGATTGGAGCATCCTCACTTGGACCTTTCTGCTTGTTAAACTTCTTACAGTCTGTGGGTTGCATCATGGGAATTCTGCACTTTTTGACTAATATCCTCTTTTCAGTGAGAATGTACCATGCATATTCTTTTGGGTCTGGATTATCTCACTCAGGATGATTTTTTTCATCAATTTGCCAGCAAAATTCATGATCTTTCATATTTTATACTGCTGAATAGTATTCCATTGCATAAATGAGCCACATTTTATGAATCTGTTCTCAGTTGAGATATATAGAGATTACTTACAGTCTCTGGCTAATAAAAATAAGGCTGCTATGAACATAGTAGAACATGTGTCCTTGTAGTGTGGTGGAGCATCTTTTGCAATATATGCTCAGGAGCGGTATAGCTGGGTCTTCAGAAATATTTCTAATGCTCTGAGGAACTGCCAGATTGATTTCAGAGTGGTTGTTCCAGATTGCAATCCCACCAACAATGGAGAAGTGTTCCTCTTTCTCCACATCCTTTCCAACATCTGCTGTTACCTGTGATTTTTACTCTTAGCCATTCTGATTGTTTGAGGTCGAATTTCAGTGTCATTTTTATTTGCATTTCCATGATTACTAAGGATATTGAACATTTCTTTAAGTTTTTTGCCATTCAAGATTTCTCCATTGAGAATTCTGTTTAGCTCTGCATTCCATTTTTTAATTGTGATATTTGGTGCTTTGGAGTCTAAATTCTTAAGTCTTTATATATTTTTGATATTAGCCCTCTATTGGATATAGGGTTAGTGAAAATCAATTCCCAATCTGTCAGTTGCCATTTTCTCCTATTGACAGTGTCCTTTGCCTTACAGAAGCTTTAAAGATCATGAGGTCCCATTTATCAGTTGTTTATCTTGGAGTTTGAGCCACTAGTGTTCTGTTCTGGAAAATTTCCCCTGTGCCAATGTATTCCAGGCTATTTCCCATTTTCTCTTCTATTAGATTCAGTGTATCTGGTTTTATGTTGAGGTTCTTGATCTACTTGAACTTGAGCTTTGTGCAAGGTGATAATTGCGGATCAATTTGCACTCTCCATACAGACCACCAGTTAGACCAGCATCATTTATTGAAAAAGCTTTCTGTTTTCTTCAGTCTCTTTCTCATGTTTTCTACTGTATGGTTTTGGCTTCTTTGTCAAAGATCAAGTGACCACAGGTGTATGGGTTTATTTCTGTGCCTTCAATTCTATTCTATTGATCAATTTGTTTTTCTCTGCACCAAAACCATGTAGTTTTTATCACTATTGCTCTCTAGGACAGCTTGAGATCAGGGATGGTGATTTCTCTCAGAAATTCTTTTATTGTTGAGAATTGTTTTAGTTATATCCTGAGTTTTTGTTTTTCCATAAGAAGTTGGGAATTTCTCTTTCCACGTCTGTGAAAAATTATGTTGGAATTTTGATAGGGATTACACTGTAGAATGTTTTTGGTAAGATGGATAGGTAATTCTACCTATCCATGAACATGGGAAATCTTTCCATCTTCTGAGGTCTTCTTTGATTTCTTTTTTCAGGGACTTGAAGTTCTTGTCATACAGATCTTTTACTTCATTGAGTAGAGTTACAATAAGATAATTAATAATATTTGTGGATATTGTAGAGGGTTTTGTTTCTCTAATTTCATTCTCAGCCTGTTTATCACTTGTATATTGGAAGGCTAATGATTTGTTTGAGTTAATTTTATATCCAGCCACTTTGCTGAGGTTTTAGGAGTTCTCTGGTAGAGTTTTGGGGGTCATTTATGTATGCTATCCTATCTGTGCAGAGTGATGCCTTCCTTTCCAATTTGTAATCCTCTTGATCTTTTGTTGTCTAATTGCTCTAGCTAGAACTCCAAGTACTATATTGAGTAGATTGGAAGCCTCATTTTTTATTATAAACCATTGCAGAAGGCATGCGCAGAGAAAGAAAGGAACAAAGGCATTATAAAACAAAGATCTCTGCTGTGACTTGATAGTATTCAATCTAAGGAGATTGATTTCAATTGTCAGATCTCAGGTTTTTGGAATGATTTTCCAAAGGAAAGGAGTGCCTGTACCAATTCTGCTGTTGTACACTATTAATAAAGCATATGTTTAGCATCAATTTGACACATTTACTAGGTAGATCAACAGGTGAAAACATTTTTGATTTTTCAAACAGGTTCACTAAGATAATTTGGCACATGGAAGAATTACCATTACAGTTTATAGAGATAGTAAATGCCATCGAAATATATTACAAACACAATTACTTCTCAAACATTTTATTTGCTTTCCCAAGCTCTGGGCTTTTGACACACCTCTTTCCCTCTGTCCTTTTGGAGAACTGGTATTGAAAATACTGATCCATAGGATAAGGAAAACTATTGGAGCAAATGCAGAATATTTAATCACTGTAAAAGACTAGTTGTATCTGTTTGTCCAATCTTACTCATTTCTTCAATTCACCACATGATTCATTTTATCTGCTTTCACAGAGTGGTTTACAGATTTCTTGTCAGAGTACTATCTCAAACCAAGTTTCTGGAAGATTTGCTGCACTTAGATTCTGTGTGAGGAACCTTTCATGATTCTGAATCTGAATCTCTACAACAAAACAAATTAATTAGTGATCATTAAGCTGATAAAAGCAAAATTGCAATTCTATTGAGAGAATCTTCTAAACTGATGTAATCAATAAATACAATTGTCTTCATGGGTGACTGTAGAGCTCACAAAATTCTTACTTTTCAAAGTTATTATTTATCAGGTTGATTGTTGTACAGGAACTTGAGCTGTTTACACTCTCACGATGTTCTTAACCAAACAATAGAAATCATTCTTTGTACTTGGATGACATTTTTTACAGTGATATACAAGGATTTAGAGGAAACATGCTAGATTATAGCATATTTAAAATAACATAAATTGCTTAAGAAGGGTCTGTCATAAATGGCTTATCAGGTTAAGTGATTGTTACAATAAAGACATTGTCTTCTCTTTTTCCTGAGTGGATAGAAATATTTTTAATTACATTCTCTTCTGTCTGCCATAAACAGGTGGTGCAAAGGATCACTCTGAACATTTGCAAGGCTCAATATTACCATGAAGAGCCTGCTTTTCTTGTTTGTGTTGGAACAAATAGATATGTAAAGGGGTGATGAACCTTCCGCGATACATTACCATTCCAATCTCTTACTATGCTCCATACCATTGCTTCCCCATGGTACACATCCATTTGGTATCTATTATTTAAATTGTCTCATCACTTATGATATTTTAAAATATGCTGATTCTGTAATCTGGAAAAAGAGACCTAATTGCTATAATTAGGTCAAACATAGAGAATATGTTGATTAAATATAAAAGTTTCTATGAAAAATGAGGTGAGTATGAGAGCCTGGTAGGTATGCCCTCTCTTTCTTGTTACTTCTCAAACTGTACTTTCTAGTAGATATTTAACAGTACTTTTTATAGTTGAAAGTGGTTTTTGTGTATTTGTGTGTGTATGTGTGTATATGTGTGTGTTGTGTCTTTGTGTGTATTTAAGTTCTCACACGCATGTGCACACATATATGAGTACATGAATTTGAACTCAACAGTTTGGTTTTTTTTGTTTTTGTTTTTTGTTTTTTTTTTTTTTTTTTTTTTTTTTTTTTTTTTTGCAAAACAGGGTTTCTCTGTATAGCCTTGGCTGTCCTGGAACTCAGAAATCCACCTGCCTCTGCCTCCCAAGTGCTGGGATTAAAGGCGTGCGCCACCACCACCCTGCGAACTCAACAGTTCTTTTTAGGTTAGACTCTTTCAAAAACTTATTTCCCTATGACTCATCCTTTATGAATGATGACAATGTGACAAAAACAGTCACTTGAAGGCTACAATAAGTGGAGGGATGGGCTTTCTGTGCAATCGAACATTTATTAAGGTATTATAAGGAATTTGAGGACACAATATGATGCATCTCATTTGCAATAGAAAGATATAATAGGCTAGGCAGTGGTGGCACATGCCTTTAATCCCAGGACTTGGGAGTTCGAGGCCAGCCTGGTCTATAGAGTGAGTTCCAGGACAGCCAGGGAAACCCTATACAGAGAAACCCTGTCTTGAAAAACAAAACAAAACAAAACAAAACAAAAAAACCCTCCTCAAAAGAAAGATATAATAGACATAAAATTTAATTAGTGTGAGGAAGAGAGGTACAAATAAAATACGGCATTTGAAATTCAAGATATCTGGATACTTAAACATTTTTTAAATAGTTTATTTATTCACTTCAAATCCCGATTGCAGCCCCTCTCCTCCTATTTCCACATTTACAAATCCCTTCCCTCATAAACCTTCTCAGAGAAGAGGAAGCCCACCTTGAGTATCACCCTGCCCTGGGACATATAGTCCCAGAAGGACTAAGCACATTCAGAGAGCCCAGGTAGGGGAAGGTGATCTAATGGGAGGCAATAGAGTCAGACACTGTCTCCTCCAGTTGTTAGTGGACCGACATGAAGACATGGCTTCACACTGCTACAAATGTGTAGGGTATGTAGAGTCTAGCATGCTCCCTGGTTGGTGGTTCAGTCTCTGTGAGCTGCTATGCACTCAGGATACTTGGCTTTGTTGATCTTGTGGTATTCTTGATCCCTCTGACTCACTGATTTCTACTCCCCACTCTTCCACCAGATTCCCTGAGTTCTACCAAATTTTTGACTGTGGATCTCTTCATCTGTTTTAACATGCTGCTGGATGAAGCTTCTCAGGAGACATTTATGCTAGCTTCCTGGCTGCAAGCATAACAGAATATCATTAATAGTGTCACAAGTTGATGCTCTCACATGGGATGGGTCTCAGTTGGCTGTTCCCTCAGTCTCTGCTCCATCTTTATCCCTACAGATCTTATAGCCAGGATAAATTTGAATAGAAGAAATGAAGATAATTTCACTTACATAAATTAATTGAGAAAATCATAAAACTCTTCTCCTCAGCATATAAATAAGTGAACTCTTTCTCCAGATGTTTATGTCTTGTCTTTAAATAATGGAAGCTAACAACTTTTCTCTTAAGTCTTTTGACTATTTAAAAGTAAGACTGGTATTGCATAATCCAAAGGTTAGAGTTTTGAATCCTGGGCATTACAAAACCTGTGTATAGCTCATCAATTTCTGAAAATGATTTCTCAAAGTTTATGGCTAACCAGAAATATTCAAAGTAACATAGAATTGATTTACACACTTTTCTTCATGTTATGTGTATTGTATCTTGTAAGAATCATATGAAAATCATAGAAGATCACTTTGCAGCAGTCTGTAATTTTTTAGAGACAAACTTCCCACAAGAAGCTAATAAACATTATATGCATTTGAACAGATTTTCTCATATCTAGGCCAGCCACAACAGGGACAGGAAGATGGTGTGGGATCATTATAAGTATGATATGTGTATGATTAGCTCTATAGAGTTTTAATTAATACAATGTCTCTTTCTTATTTAGGTTTTTAACTGTGAGTGGTTCTACATGTAGTCTGAAATGTATATTTGCTGAAATTTTAAGTCTGTAGAATAAAGTTTTATATATTTTATGGTCATATTTATAAATATACACATACATATATGTACTTATACATACACACACACACACACACACACATATATATATATATACAAATTCATGACATTGCTCACTTTTTCTTAAGTTTTTTATATGGAAGATTTTGAGAGTTTTCAAATTTCTACACATCTTTAAAAATTAAATCATCTGCATATAAGGACATGTGCATAGTTTAAACTCATCCTATTTGAAGATCAAATGTGTTTGATTTTCATGAGGGATGTAAATTCACATTCATTATATTTATTTCATTTAAGAATGTTTTCTCCCCAGGTGGTGGTAGCACGTGCCTTTAATCCCAGTGCTTGGGAGGCAGAGGCAGGTGGATTTCTGAGTTTGAGGCCAGCCTGGTCTACAGAGTGAGTAGCCAGGACAACACAAAGAATCATGTCTAAAAAAAAAAAAAAAACCAACAACAACAAAAAAGAGTATGTTTTCTCATTTTTTTATTTTGTTATTTTCTTGTTTTGGTTAATTGAACATATTTCTTTTCTATTATATCTCCACTAATATGGTGATTTTATCATGTGTATTTGTCCATTATCATCATTGTCTTTAAGAATATATCGTACCTATATTTCAAAACTGTTTTGTTAAATCCAAAGGAAAACTCATGGAATATATTGTTCATTGACTTTTATTTGTCTTTTCTAGTAAGATGATTCTGGTATGTTACTTTATTGTTTAAATGAAGTTTATTATAAAAATATGATTTTGGGTCTACATGCTATATCTTCATTTAACTGTATGGTACAAAATCTTTAATGTATTTTATACATCTCTGTTTGTTTTATTGATATACTCACATATATGGACCTATATTCATCATAACATTTGTTGATTACATTATTTATGCTGGTCTTCATTCTAGATTTTGTTCTAGATGTCATTTGTTATTGCCAATCCAGATAACAATCTAATATTCAGGCAGATTACTGAGAAATATTCTATACTGAAAATATCACATTGGACTATTGTGGGTACAGGGTACTTATGTCACACTATTCTTTTCTATTAAGATCTGCAAATATTGCACTTTTATATTTTAACGTTTTTCAGGTAGTAAATTAAAACAATGGTTTGATTTTTTTAAATTTATTCCTCATCATGAAGTGGTATACATCTTTCTAGTATAAGGATGAGTGCTTCACATAACTTGATTTTGCAGTTGTTTACACAAGGAAATCTTGTCTGTTGGCACTTATCCCATGTTAATTAGAAGTTAAAATGATGTCCTTTGAAATTTGTGGATTCCCTGAAAGTTCCAACCATTTTGTGTGCTTACGTATTGGCAGCTGGTGTTAGACACATAACTACATACTCTTTCACAACATTACTTCTTATAAAGGAGACTAGTATATGCAGGGATACCTCTTAGTGACAGATACTCTGTGAAAATCTAGAGTTTAGTCCTTAAAGAGATCAGCAAAAGGAAACAAGAAGAAGGCAAGTTACATAAAACCTATTTGATTTTCTTTCCACTAAAGGTAAGGTTGTAAGGGAAGGAATAAAAGCCTTCTGTGCAAATAGAAAGGCAGCGTCATTTAAAAAGGCTCAAAAATTATGATGCACAATGAAAGAAAACTCAACTTTTCTAGAAATCACACCAGTGAAAATTAGACTTTCAAGCCCAGAATGGAAAACCTTTAAAAGAATGGCAACATTTATTATTAATTTTTTATCTTACGGCCTGAGCTATTGGAGTTTTGTTCAGAAATTTGTCTCCTATACCAATAAGTTCAGTTTCTTCCTCTCTCTTCTATTAGATTTAGTGTGTTGTTTTATGTTGAGGTCTTTGAACCACTTGGAATTGAGTTTTGTACAGGGTGATAGATATGGGGCTTTTTGCATTCTTCTACTACTTGCAGACATCAAGTTAGACCAGCGCCATTTGTTGAAAATGCTTTCCTTTTTCCTTTGTATGGTTTTGGCTTCTTTGTCAAAAATCAAGTGTTTGTATGTGTGTAAATTTACTTCTGGGTCATATATTCCATTCCACTGATCAATCTGTCTGTTTTTATACTAATATCACGTAGTTTTTATTACTATTTCTCTGTAGCATAGCTTGAAATGGGGGATGGTGATACTTCTAGAAGCTCTTTTATTGTTCAGGATTATATTAGGTATCATGGGCTCTTTGTTTTTCTATATAACGTTGAGAATTGCTCTTTCAAGGTCTGAAAAGAATTGTATTGGAATTTTGGTGGAAAATGCATTGAATCTATGGATTGCTTTTGGTAAAATGGCCATTTTAATCATTTAATCATTTTAATCTTCTCA
The DNA here is from genome assembly GCA_019843815.1 of Montemys delectorum. Lineage (NCBI taxonomy): Eukaryota > Metazoa > Chordata > Mammalia > Rodentia > Muridae > Montemys > Montemys delectorum. The sequence goes on along the minus strand of JADRCD010197629.1, from coordinate 37,070 downwards.
AACCATGAGAATGGGTGATCTTTTCATTTTCTGATATCTTCTTCAATTTTTTCTTCAGAGACTTGAACTTCTTTTCATACAGGTCTTTACTTTCTTGGTTAGAGTTACACCAAGATATTTTATATTTGTGGATATTATGAAGGATATTATTGATTCATTCATTTCTTTCTCAGCCTACTTAACATTTGTATAAAAGAGGGTTATTGATTTTTTGAGTTAATTTTGTATCCAGCCCATTTACTAAAGGTATGTATCTCCTATAGCAGCTCTCTGGTAGAATTTTTGTATATTATCATATCAACTGCAAATAGTGATACTTTGACTTCTTCCTACCCAATTTGTATCCCCTGATCTCCTTTTATTTTCTTACCACTCCAGCTAGAAATTCAAATACTATATTGAATAGATAGGGAGAGAGTGGGCATCTTTGTCTTGTCCCCAATTTTAGTAGAAATGTTTTAAGTTTCTCTCCATTTAATTTAATATTAACTACTGGCTATCTGCATACTGCTTTTATTATGTTTAGGTATGCACCTTGATCCACGATCTCTCTAGGAATTTTAACATGAAGAGGTATTGGACTTTTCAAAGGCTTTTTCAGCATCCAATGAGATGATTATATGTTTTTTTTTCTTTTAGCTTGTTTATGGTGGATTACATTGATTGTTGATGGATTTTCATATATTGAACCATCTCTGCATTCTTGGGATAAAGCCTGCTTTGGTATGGTACATGAAGATCATGGTACATGGCCTTCTTGATGTGTTCTTGGGTTTTATTGAGTATTTTTGTGATCTATGTTCATAACAGAAATTGGTCTGAAAAAATTTCTTTGTAAAGTATTTGTGTGGTTTAGGTTTCAGGATAACTGTGTCCTTATAGAATGAGTTTTTCAAAATTCCTTCTGTTTCTATTTGTGGGATAGTTTGAGGAGTATTGCTATTAACTATTCTTTGACCATCTGGTAGAATTCTGCATTAAACCATCTGGCCCTTGACTTATTTTGGTTGGGGGATTTTAAATGACTGCTTCTATTTTCTTAGAGGTTATAGGACTATTTAAATAGTTTACCCAGTTCTGAATTCATTTTTGTTACAGGAATCTATAGAGAAAATTATCCAGGTTGTATAGTAATAAATAGGACCCTGTGAAACTGCAAAACTGTTCCAAAGCCAAGAACAACATTAATAGGAAAAAAATTTGCAGCATATAAAATAGGAAAATTTCTTCACCAACCCTATATCTGACAGAATAATATCCAAAATATGTAAATAACTCAATAAATTAGACATCAACTAACCAAGTAACCTATTTGAAAACTGGAGTGCAGATATAAACAGAGTTCTCAACAGAGGAATCTCTAATGGCTAAGAAGCACTTCAATGTTCAGTTACCTAGTCATCAGGGGAATATGATTCAAAATGACTCTGAGATTCCATCTTACACCCATCAAAATGTCTGAGGTCACAATGCTAAGTGTCATGAGAGCAAATGCTGGTGAGGATATGGAGCAAGAAGAACACTTCTCTATTGCTAGTGGTGAATGCAAACTTGTACAACTACTTTGAAAATTAGTTTTGTGATTTCTCAGAATATTGGGAATAGTTCTGTCCCAGGACACAGTTATACCACTCCTGGGCATAGATCCAAAAGATTCCATACTATTCCACTGGAACACTTGCTCAACTGTGATCAAGCTTTATTTGTAATAGCCAGAAACTGCCAACAACATAGATGTCCATCAATAAAGAAGTGCTACATCTACACAATGGAATATTATTCACCTATTAAAAACAAAGACATCATGAAATTTACTGGCAGATATATAGAACTAGAAAATATCCTGAGAATGGTAACCCAGACCCAAAAGGATGTGCATGGTATGTACTCACAGTATTTTGTATCCACAGACACAAAGAAACTGTGATGAGAAGAGCTCAAGAAAGGGAGAATGTGTGGATCTCCCTCAGAAGGGGAAACAGAATAATCACAAAAGATAGATGAAGAGAGAAAACTGGGTGGGAGAAGGTGTGAGGAAAGACAATGTGATGGGGATCAGGACTGCTAGGCAGGGGTTCAGAGGTCAAGGATTAAATGGAAATTTTGGGAGGGAGCATCTCCAGGGTTAACTGGGAGCCTGGGGCTAGAAAGGGTACAGAGACTCAATGGGGTGCTCTTAGCTGAAATTCTTACCAGTGGTGTATATAGAGACTGAAGCCAGACAGAACTTCCAGTGGAGGGAGAGGAACATTAACTCCCCATACACACACAACTTTCAACACAAATTCCCAAAATTTATGCTGCCTGTAAGATGTACAGTGATAAAGGTGTAGCAGAGACTGAGAGAACAACCAACCAATAGCTGGCCCAAATTAAGACACATCTCATGTGAGAGAGCCAACCCAACGTGTAACACTATTAATGATATTCTGCTATGCTTTCAAACTGGAACCTAGCATAACTGTCTTCTGAGATGTTTCATCTAGTAGTAGATGGAAACAGAGGTAGAGACTACATGGCCAAACATCAGGTGGAACTCAAGGAGTCTGACGGAAGAGTGTGGAATAGAAGTCATTGAGCTAGAAGGGTCAAGGACACTACAAGAGGACCTACAGTGTCAACTATCCTGGGCTCAGGGGGCTTCACAGAGACTGAACCACTAACCAAAGAGCATGCAGGGCCTGGACCTAGGCCCCTTACATATTTGTAGCAGATATGCAGCTTAGTCTTCATGTGGGTCTCCTAACAGTTGGAGCTGGAGCTCCCTCTGACACTGTTGCCTGCCATTGGATCCTGTTCCCTTACCTCAACAGACTGTTTGGGTATCAGTGAAAGAGGATTGCTTAATCCTGCTGGGAATATATGTCCTAGGGTGGAATGGTACCTATGGGGTCTTTCCCTTCTCTGAGGGAAACGGAAGGAGATAATAGGGTGACAGACTTAAAAGCAGGTCTGGAAGGAAAGGAAGGAAGGAGGCTGCAATTAGAATGTAAAGTGAATAAAATATAAAATATTGGACAACAGAACTAGCAAAAAATGTTGAAAGGGGTACAAAAAAATGTAGATTTTTCTGAGCTTCTAAATGAAGTTCAAGTTAATACAACTACTTTGAAGATAACTTAAAATATCTACTGTACATAAAGGTATGTATGACAATGTTATATGCAATTCATTGCTGAACATTTGCCCTAAATTATGTCTTACATCAAAAGATAAGGAGAACTGAGGATGTTAACAGCAACACTCTTTGCAGTATCAAAAAAAATTGAGAGACTCAGTTTAAAAATAAATTGAGTATAGTCTCATAAACTCAGTATAGGTTGAAGATTTATGGATGTTGAAAATTCATAAATTACACCTAATTTACATAACTCTACAGGTTAGAATATAATACTAACACTACTAAGAATTGGCTTTTTATCTTTGTGATCAAGTAGCTGGCTAGGAGCTGCGAATCACTTACTTCTATTCAGAATCATGAGGTAGCACTCTGTCACGCATCACTAGTCAGGGAGAAAATACAAATTCAGATTTCCAGGGATGATTGTCTATAACTTTCATATTATTATAGAAATGGCAAATTCAATATTAAGTAATGGAAGTTATAGACCAAGGAAGTGCTTGGATTTTATCTCTAATAACAAAATACTTTATAAAACTGAAAATGAATGTGAGTAGCATCCATAGAACATGGATTCCTCTCTCAATTTGTTAGTGTATATGCCTTATCAATATAGAATTCTAGGTGCTAGCGTCTCTCTGCTAGAATTAAATTGATTAAGTGACTTGGGAAATTAAGATGAGAATATTTCCAGAGAATAAATAATGATTGGATTAGGAAATTGTATGAGGCTACTCTAGTATAAGATGCAAAGCATGTAGGTTGTTCTCAGGCAGACTCTAATATCCTCTAGTGCTGTTTCGGCTTAGGACTGACCTCAACAATATTATGTCTTTACTTATCACCTTTGCTTCAGACTGTACTAGAAATAATGGAGTTCTCTTTAAAATATCTTGTTTATTTCTAGGTTCTATATACAAAAGACATTTCATCCTCAGGGTTCTCAAATCTTCAAAAGATTTTCTTCAGGCTCCAGCATCTAGCCATGCTGAGTGTTGAGTGATAGGGGGCCATGCTTTCATCAGAGGTATCTCCTTCCCGTGTTTGCAACTGTATTACTCAATTTAATTAGAGGTCATGCTGAAAATATGCCATTAAAGTTCCTTAGGATATTAGAAATAGCAATTGGAGTTCTATGAAGTCTTAGGAGGAGTTATGTTTATAGTATGAACATCATTTAAGAAACTGGCTCTGTTAAATGCCTTCTGTGCATTTAAATGTGGGATGATAGTCCCACATTTCTTTTTGCTATGTACTCTCAGCTGTACCCATCACACAGCAGTACTGAAGTGAACTTCTTCCCTGTCCAACTATGCACAATTCTACAAGCCAGACCTTTACCTAATGATCGAAACATTAATCCATCTTGAATAACCACTGGAGAGTTAGCTTTAACATCAGATGTACATATCTACTTTACCTATAATGGTATATTCTACCCAGATCATTCTATTTACTATAGATTTCATTAACTAAAACAAAATAAATAAACAAAATATCTGGAAGTACAAATAACCTTTCAAAACAATTCTAAAATTACACAGAAATCCTTAACCCTGCCTCCATACTAAGGTTGAATCTGTTTTTTTCATTACTAAGTGATATTAGAGTTGTTAAAGCAATAAGCCAAAACATTTTTGAGAAGGAACACCCACTAGCATTAGCAAATCCAAATCTACCTTTGAAATTTCAAGTCAAGCAAGTGAAAATAATAATCCAGATGAACTGGCAAAAAGGAATTAGTCAATATGTCTGCTTTTACCATTGATGCTTACCAATATTTCCAGTCTTCTACATAATTTACATCACAAGCGTCCTTTTAAAAGTACTTCTGAAAAATAATTCTGTATGTGAACAAAATAGATTTCTGAAGAGAAGTCATTTTATGAAAGATACACAGAGTACTACTTTGTGTCTGGGTTATATAGAATACGTCACTCTAAAAGGCCTTCACATTTTTAATGTATTATGATGATAAGTAACAGCCTATGTTAATATAGAAGTACGTTTTAAGACAGGAGTATTTATCTAACTACACATGGGAGTAGGGTATTAACACTCCCACACCCATATCCTCTTCCACTCTGAGTCCATCACAGCATAGTGAAGGTGATGCAAGCATCAATAATTTTAGAGATTTCCCACATGGTACAAGCACACAATGAAGTTTTAGACTATTAGTTTTCATAACTCGGGTATAAAGAATGGAATTTTATTTATTTTCATTTTCACTGATATTCTAGTTTCAAATTATAATAGATTTTCAATGAATTGGTTGGAGTCAGGAAAAAATCAACATTTCCCCCCCCCAAAGCTCCACAAATTAGTCTAAGTGAAATTGTTTCTGAATACTGCTGCCCTTTGTGATAGCTGAGAATATAGTTTTATATATAGCTTAGATAAAAAAGCTCAACTAAAACACCAGAGAAACTCTTATTTGTGTACTTTTCATGCAATAAGAGCAGTAAATTATTTTAGTTATTTTTAACGTTTTAGTTAAAGTATAATACCATGACTTCTCTTTTCTTCCTCAGCCCTTCTCATGTCCTTTCACTCCAACCCCTCTCACGATGTTCCTCTTCACTTCCAAATTGATAGCTTCTCTTTCTATGTTGTACAACCATATATTGTAGAGCTCTGAATGAAGATGACACACCCTTAGGCTTCTGTGTTTTATTACCTGATACCTAGCTGTTGGAACTGTTTGGGAAGGATTCAGGTGTGTGGGCCTGGAGGAGGTGTGCCACTGGAGGTAGGCTTTGGGGTTTCAAAAGTCTCACACTCTTTTGGAGTTGTTTTTATTTTGACTGCTCGTAGTTTGAAATGTGAGTTACTAACTGTTGCTGGAACTACCTCCTTCCTGCCTATTATCTCTACTTCCCTACCTCAGACTATGAAATCACAAGGTCCAAATAAACTTCCTCTTATAAATTGCTTTGCTCCTTGTTTCTTAGCACAGTCCTAGACTGTAACTAATACAAAAGCTGTACCAGAGAGTAAGCTAATTCTGTTACAGGCTGTACTGGCTAGTTTTGTGTGTCAACTTGACACAGGCTGGAGTTATTACAGAGAAGGGAGCTTCAGTTGGGGAAGTGCCTCCATGAGATCAAGCTGTGGGGCATTTTCTCAATTAAGTGTTCAAGGGGGTAGGGCCCCTTGTGAGTGGTGCCATCCCTAGGCTGGAAGTCTTGGGTTCTATAAGAAAGCAGACTGAACAAGCCAGGGGAAGCAAGCCAGTAAGAAACATCTCTCCATGGCCTCTGCATCAGCTCCTGCTTCCTGACCTGCTTGAGTTCCAGTCCTGACTTCCTTGGTGATAAACAGCAATTTGGAAGTAAGCCAAATAAACCCTTTCCTCCCCAACTTGCTTCATGGTCATGATGTTTGTGCAGGAATAGAAACCCTGACTAAGACACAGACCTGACCATGGGGTTTTCTTGGAGGACTGTGGAAGAAAATTGACTTTGTAACCATAAATATATGGTGGAGCATTTTTATACAATAAGTGGTCTATGAAACAATCACAGCATCAAGAAAACGTCAAACAAGAATTCGGTGTGGAGTAATCAAGTCTTAAGTGGGAGTTGGTAAGAGTTCTTTAGTTTGACAACCTTACCTACTTCTTCATAATATAGTAATTTGTCATTAGCACAGTATTTTAATAGTGTGAAATACAAATCCTCTCAAGAGGATAAAGATTATGGAAATAACATTGGATCCCAATTGGAGACATGGGCTGACATTTCCTTTTAGTTTTCAGTCAATTAATTTTATGGTTTAAAAGTAAAGCAGCCACTGATTCCATACAGTAACCTTGTAGTAAATGTGCACCCCTATAAAGTCCTTCTCTAGTTCAGTACCTTGCCTAATTGCTTCACCTGTCTCCTCATTCCTCTTCGTTGGGTGGGTTCCTGTACTTAGTTTGTGACACTGGATCTGCTGAGATAAACACAAAAACTATATCAAAATATCCCTCCTGTTCAGAGTGCTGCTGTTGATTGCAGCAGAGCCGATGATGAGTGACAAGATTAAATGATGCTTATCTTCAGACTGGAATGAAAATTGTGAACACTTGCTAGAACTGTGAATGCAGTGTGAGAGTTCTCAGAAGTAAAAGTACAATCTTACAGCATTTTTTTTTTTTACAGATTTCATCTGCTAACTAACTGAGGAAGACTCAGTAGAGATGCATGACATGATGATGAGAAATCAGGCTAAGAGTGAGCTGATGATTTTCCAGCCAACTTTATTCCTTTAGAGTCCTTCTTTCAAATAGAAATATATCATTTCTAAAAACAAGAAAACCCAGGCTAAATTATCTTGCTGGGCAGTTAGGAAAAAAAACGCAAGTTTGTTATCAACCAGGAATACAAGAATTCAGAAATCAGAGGATCTCCAAGTGATGATGCATTTTCCAAATCTGCAAATATCATCGCATACTTCAACATCCTGGTAGCATTCCAAGCTACCAAGGTCAAGGTAGGACAGCAACTAGAGAAGAGGGCGGGATTCCATGCCTTTTAGAAACAGTGACTCAAACAAAAAGCTCAGAGACCACAGACTGGAAAGTACTACTGAGAAATAAAGCTCAATTCACTGTGCTAAAAAGAGTTTTCTTGTGGTTGGGAAAGATGGCAAAGCAAGGTTTCTAAATTTTTTAATATATTTTTATTAGATATTTTCTTATTTACATTTCAAATGATATCTCCTTTCCTGGTTTCCCCTCCAAAAAAACAAAACAAAACAAAACAAAACAAAAAAAACAAAACAAAAAAAAGAAACCAAAAAATCCCCACCTGTTCCCTTCCCCTGCTCACCAACCAACCCTGTCCTGCTTCCTGGCCCTGGCATTCCCCTACACTGAAGCATCTAATTTTTGACTTGAGAGTTTCATAAATAATTGTATGTTTCTATTATTCCCAACTTTCACTCTCCACTTCTTTCTGTGCCCCTTTTCTTCAAGTCATTTAAAGATTTGTTTTTAACTTATTCATGCATTTCATATACACAAATAATATTATTGATTAAAATTAACATTACTCATGTGTCATGAGACATTTAAAATGATTAAATAAAAAAAAAACATTCTATACAGATTTGGGTACAATAACTAAACTTCTTAAAAACCAGTCCCCATTTGCTCTATAACATTAGTTTTTGAAAATTCATGAAGTCAAAAATCTATTGAGCTTATATGTCATACCACACCAGTGTTAAGTAATCTAACATACCTAAATCAGCTTACAATTAATGTTTAAGGAAAATTAATGATATTAAAGGCTAGCTTGGTTATGCCTTTGCACACATGAAAGCAGGCCAGTCACTCAGCACTGTTATGGATCTTTGGGCTGGAGGCACTGCTTTTTTCTCTCCCTACCCCAGTTTTAGAACACTTGAACAATTCTAAGAAAGCAGAGGTGGCATGAAAAGAGAATCAGAACATTCTATGGGAATAAGAGCAAGATGAAACAGAGACTATATACTTTTCTTTTTTAGATTTTTGGAACATTTTGTATTCTGGAACCTTTTTAAAATTTTAATTAATTAATTAATTAGCTAATTAATTAATTAACATACCAAAAGCTGACTCCTTTCTGTCCTCCCCTCACAGAGTCCCTCCTTCATCTCCCCCAACCCTGATGCATTAAATCTCAGCAGGGTTAATAGCATACTCTCCCAGTGAGGCCAGACAAGACAGCCCTGGTGGGGAAGGGATTCCACAGTCAGGCTAGGCCCTGCTCCAGTTCTTCGGGGACCCACATGGCGATTGATCTGTATGTCTGCCAGGGGCCTCGGCCCAGTCCTTGCATACTCTTTGCTTGGTGCCTTGTACATTTCATTACTTTTCTTCTGTAAATTTTCTCTGACAGCTTACTGAAGGAAACGAGTTGTCTTACAGTTTTCTTTCCTCTTTACTTCCCTAAAACTGACATCACCATACCGGAGTACATTTTAAGTGTTACCTTATTTAGATATTTATTTAAAGAAGGTAAAAATTGAAAGGACTGAGGAGGTGATTCTGTTGATAAATTACCTTCTGTGCAAACTCGCGGGCCTGAACTCAGACCCAATCCCCCTTTTAAAGCTGCTTGTGGCCCTGTGTGTCTGCATGACTACTGCTGGCAAGGTGGAGACAAATGTATTCCTGAAACTCTCTAGACAGCCAGTCAGGATACTTGGTGAGCTTTGGAAGCTGGTGCTATGCCCTGTTTCAAAAATGAATGTGCCGAGTAGTAAAGAAATCCACCCCACATTAACATTTAACTTCCACATACATGTGAACAGATGTGTATGTGTACACATGCACACACACAGCCATGCTACACACATGCATAAATATACATAAATTTAAGAAATTTATACCTTTGATGCTTATTATGATGTAAATGAAACCATGCCTCATGTGCCTTATTAATCATCTGCCAGAGGAGAATTTGGTGATGTGATAACATCCATGAAGTCTGTTTATGTCAGTAAAAAAACCCTGCAAACTCAGGAACAAAGGAGTCTTGTGATTTTCATGCAAGAGTCAAATGAATTCTTTTGCTATAGAAGATTACAGAAAAAAAACTAATAACATGGTCTCCAGATCAGTGGTGGTGAGTGGTTATTTAAAATGTGAGTTCAAATCTGATTCTTTCTACTGTACTACTTCTGCAGTAAATGGCAGGTGCTTATGCACCAAGAATCTCAAGGAACTGACATTAATTCCTCCATTTAGAAGGCAGGAGGTAGTTGAGATTTTCTGTCTTAATGCATTAAGATTGTAGTAGCCTGCTACAATTTAGTGCCATTATTGAAATGTTCACGATATGACATAAGTCCTACAGCATCTTTGAAAGCCTTGGTAGAATGCAGCCTGTCTTCAAAGACAGGCTTTCTGACAATGATGAAGTTATTCACATAACGTGTAGGCCAGAAACATGTTCCATTGTTACGAATACTTCTTATGACACTAAAATGGGCAATCTGATATCTATCAGAGTTGGACACAGCCGAGTAGAACCATCAGGTTTAGGAAAAAGACATAAAATAAACCTAATCTAGTGGTGACACTATGCTGTGCATCACAACAGCTCTACTGTTAATAAGAGAGCATTTTACTATAGTCGTTACAGAAAGCAGAATGCCAGTTTATGAAATTTCTTGAAAAATCTCTTTTGATAACAACTTGTTGGAGCTTTGAAGTCATTGAACATATTTCACGCTGGTGCCTCTGCTCTGAAAGATTCATCAGCTTTGTTACAGCTGAAAGCTCCCAACTGTAACTAACAGTAAAGGGTTGCATTTAGGAAGACAACAAAATAGCTCAGTTAATATCATTTAATGTGATTTGAAGCATGCCTTCCATCAGTTAGTATTTTAACTAGAAAGATCATAAAAAGAATGTTAAGCTTGAAGCATACTCTAAAAGGATTTATTTATATTATGTTAGGTGTGTAAACCACAAGAGGGGCAGTGACCCAGTGAAATAGTATCTAGGCTCTCACTACCCTGACACTGAGCTGATCTTGTACCTTCTGCCAAAACCCACTGTATTTCCAAACCTCCTCATGGTATACATAGGCTGCAGAAGTCACATTAGCTCTAGGTTCAGCTTTGCTCTTTGATCTCAGGTAGTGACAAGTAAGGTACCAAGAGCAAAACTCCCAGACTCCATATTCTGCTTTCTCTCAAGTCTGAGATAACTTTATGGAATCCAACAGATCCAGTAGGCAGGAGATCCTTCTGATATGATAAAAAAAGCAAAAAAGGTGGACTTCTAGAGGAGAAAATAAAAGAGAAGAGGTAGAAAAAACATTTATAATGGCATAGAAAACACAAACACCAGCTGGGCGGTGGTGGCACATGCCCTTAATCCCAGCACTTGGGAGGCAGAGGCAGGGGGATTTCTGAGTTTGAGGCCAGCCTGGTCTACAGAGTAAGTTCCCAGGACAGCCAAGGCTATACAGAGAAATTCTGTCTCAAAAAAGAAAAAAAAAAAAAACAGAACAAAAAGGAGTGATTTCATAAAAAAAAGAAAAAAAGAAAAAACCCACAAACACCATTCATTCATTCACTCATTCATCTATTTATATATTTTAAATTAAAATGCAATTGCATAATGCCCTTTTCCCTTTACCCCCATGTCCCTGTTTTCAAATATATCTGGTGCACTCTCACCTCACTATCAAATTGATAACCACCTTTTCCAATATTATTGTTTTACACACACACACACACACACACACACACACACACACACACACATATATGTATGTGTATGTATGTGTGTAACATTTTGCCATTTGTACATGTATAGTTTCAGAATTGACTACTAATTATTAGATAATCAATCAGGAAGCTCATTCCTGAGAGAGTATAATTCTCCATTTCTCAGTCATCATTTTATTGTTTATAGTTCTTTGTCTAAGGGTGGTACAACTGAGATTTCCCCCTTCCATGTGTTAACATGTATATTGATATTGCCATTGTTCGTGGCTTTTTATGCATATATTTCTAGAAGAGACTGTTTCAGGAATTGCCAGTACTCTGGCTCTTACAAAAAATTGACTCAGGTACTTACAAATAAATATACACATATGCACATAACACATATATATGTTATATATTAATAACATATTTAATATATAATAACAATAAAATTAATATGTAATATTATTACATATGTAATAATAATAAAAATAAAAGACACTATCAATTTGAGAGTGCAGGTGGGCCATGGGAGAATTTAGAGAGAGTGTACTTGGCAAAGACTGGAGGGAGGGAAGCAAAGGGTAAAGTGGTGTAATTCTATTTCAATTAAAATATATTAAAAATAAAATAAAAACAAATTCTCTAAAAAGGTTATAGCTATAAAATTCCCAGAATCAGGTAAGTTCAGCCCAGATCCTAATACTACTTTAGAGAAAATGAACACTAATATTTTTTAAATTATTTGAAAAGGAAGAAATACATTGAAATTATTTTTATGGAGCCAGCATTACCTTGATATCAAAAGCAGAACCAAGAGGGAAAATTGTTAATATCACCTTTATTTACTTAGATGAAGGGATGATATGAGAGTAATACTCGAGCTGTGGGAATACAGGGTTTAGGCTGAGCCTAGATAGTTCTCTGTTCTAACTATCCCTAGACCTAGGCTTAGATGCTTCCAGCCTCCATACAATCTAATATTTCAAGCTGACTGATTCAATCTGGCTTCTCTCCACTTCTAAGTGAATTGCTTTACCTGACCTCATATTACCTTTGGCAATATGTTCTAATCTTTGGGCTCCTTCTCACTCTCTGGATTATTCTATCTCCACCTATGTCTAGCTTATTTTCTCTGCAACCTGTCTCTGTAAAACTATCCTGGCAAAACTGCCATATACACACTACCCACCACAACACACCATGCCACACCACCTCTTTTCTCTATCCATATTCTTAAGTAGCATCTCTTCTGCTGTTCTCCTGTGAGTTGGGTGTATCCTATATCTTACTCATTCTGTCAAGTATTTCTCAGATTCATCACATTTTGGCCCCTGAATTAGACATAACTTTCAGACATGCCTACTTCCTTCTACAAACTAAACTTACTTTCATTGTTCATGATTTAAATTGTGTACTTAGGGTATGTCTATAGATCAGCCAAATCATACTATAATCCAGAGCATGTCTGCATTCTAGCTAGATCATATCTTTGAATGTGATCCTTTGCCAGAGCAGTCATGTTGCTGGATTAAATTTTTTCTATGGAAAATAATAGGCCAATTTCAACGATCAACATAAGCTCAAAAATTTTCAATAAAATATTTTCACTCTGAATTCAGGAACACATTAAAAAACGATTATCCATTGCCAAGGACCAGCCTCAGTTTGGAAAGGAGTTCTGAGGAAGGAATGTTTGAGAACAGCGAAAGAAACTGTTTGAAGTCAATTGTAGATACAAGCTGTCAGCTCTATGTTCTACTCCCAGTTCCCCAGAGATGTACAGATAGCTCAACTCTTGAAGACCAATGCCCAGTCTTCTATTTGCACATCAATTTAATTGTCTACCGTAGGTTGTCTTTTGATTATTCCATGAACCAGCATTTTATGACCTTAGCCCCTTGGTTCTTAGAAAGGACAGCAAGTACATTTTATTAAATAGCAAATGAATTCAGAGAGTTGCTTGCACAGACAATAAGCTAGCTGGGTGGGATTTTTCTCTGAGATCACCACTGCCTAACTCTCTTTATCTCATTCTGACAAGCTGGCTCATAATGTAGCTGCCTTTGGTTTTTTTTTTGTTTGTTTGTTTGTTTGTTTTGTTTTGTTTTTTAGGTTTGTGAAGCCCCTCATACAACTCACATTGCATCCTTATATTTTGCATAGTTGAGACATCCTGTTTATATATTTTTGAACTCATGTTTTCAGAGTTCTTTCCCACCACCTTAAGGGTTGTTCTGAGGATCTCTGCTTTATCATTATTGCTAAGGAAGTTAGACATACCCTTACCTCCTGGACTCATGTTTCTTTTAATGATAATGGAGTCATTAACCTTAACAGAAGACCATTTCCTGAAGGGCAAACATGAAATATGTACATTATTATACAAACAAGCCTTACATCTAGCAACAGTCAGCACTCCTGGAGTCCAGTGCCCTACTGGTTTTCCTCCATGGGCAGGAACTGTGTCATGCCATCTCTTTTGCAACAGCCATATGGATATATAAATCAATAAATGTGATTTCCCACATAAATAGGCTCATTTACAGAAACCCATGGTTATTGAATTGTTCTAGAAAAGAAGCAACTAACAAAATACGACATCCCTTAATGATAAAAGTCTTGGAGAACCTAGGGATACAGGGACATATTTGAACATAAGAAAAGCAACATAAAATCAACCCATGACCAACATCCTGCTGCAAAGAGAAAACTCAAATCATTTCCACTAAAATTATTAACAAGGCAAGGATGTCCACTCTCTCTATTCCTGTTCATTATAGCACTTGAAGTCTTGGTGAGAAGAATGATAACAGTGGAGGAGATTAAGGGTATTCAAATGGAAAAGGATTAAATCAAAGCATCCTCCTTTCAAATAATGCATGTGTACATAAGAGATCCTAAAGATTCCATTGGAAACAACTACAGCTGATGAACACATTCATCATAGTAAGCAGGATACAAAATTATTATACAAATATCAATGGCCTTTCTATGTATAAACAACAAACATGGAAAACAGAGCCTCCCCGGGGTCCAGGTTAGTTGATACTGTTGGTCTATTTATGGGGTTTACATCCCCTTCAGCTCCTTTGATTCTTCCCTTAACTGTTCCATAAGGATGCATGAACTCAGTACAGTAGTTGGATATAAATATTTGTATCTGTCTCAGTCAGGTGCTAGTAGAACCTCTCAGAGGACAACCATGCTAAGCTTCTATGTGGAAGCACAACATAGCAACAGTAATAGTGTCTAAGTTTGGTGCCTACCCACAGGATGGATCCCAAGTTGGGCCAGTCACTTCATGGCCTTTCCTTCAATCTCTGCTCCATTTTTGTCTCTGCATTTTTTTTTAAGAAACAGGAACAATTCTGGGTCAAAAATTTTGAAAGTGATTTGGTGACCCTATTCCTAGACTGAAGGCCCTGTCTATGTACTGGAGGTGACCTCTTTGGGTTCTATCTCCACACTAGTGGGCATGTGGCCTAAGGGAACCCACATTGAGCCTCTCACATTCCAGATGGCTGAGACTTTCTAGAGGTAAACCCGTCCCCCCCAACCCTTGGAAGCTACATATTTCTATTCATTCTCCTGGCCCTATGGGCTTCTCTCCTGTCTGCCCTCATACCTGATCCTGCCCCCTTTTCTTCTCCCTTGCCCCTCTCTCACTCAAGTCCCTCCCTCTCTCTGCTTCCTGTGATTATTTAATTTTCCTTTCTAAGTGAGATTGAAGCATCCTCACTTGAACCTTACTTCTTGTTAATCTTCTTGGGGTCTGTGGGGTGTATCATGGGTATTCTGTGGCTAATAGCCACTTATCAGTGAGTACATAACATGAATATCCTTTGGGTCTGGCTTACCTCAGTCAGGATGATATTTTCTAGTTCCATCCATTTTCCTTCAAAATTCACAATGTCCTCATTTTTAATAGCTGAATATTATTCCATTCTAAAAAACAGCAGCCTACAGATTGGAAAAAGATCTTCACTAACCCTCCATCTGATAGAAGGCTAATATCCAAAATATATAAAGAACAAAAAAACACATAACCCAATTTAAAAGTGGGGTACAGAGCTAAACAAAATTCTCAACAGAAGAATCTCAAATAGCCAAGAAGCACTTAAAGAAATGTTCAACATTCTTAGTAATCAGGGATATATAAATCAAAATGACTCTGAGATTCCTCCTTACAGCAATCAGAATGGCTAAGACAAAACACTCAAGTGACTACACTCCTGAGGATGTGGAAAAAGAGGAGCACTCTTTCATTGCTGGTGGGATTGCAAACTGGTACAACCACTCTGGAAATATATCAGAAAATTGGAAATAGTTCTACCAGAAGACCCAGCTATACCACTTGTGGGCATATATCCAAAAGATGCTCAATCATATCACAAGGATACATGCTCTACTATATTCACATCAGCCTTATTTGTAATAACCAGAAGCTGGAAACAACCTAGATGTCCCTCAACTGAAGAATGGATTGTGGTTCATTTACAAAAATATTTCTTAAATAAGTCATCTTAAGTTTCATATAGAAGTACAAAGACCCCAGATTTTAAAATACCCTGAAGAGTCAAAAACTGCTTGGAAGTACACCATCCAATATTTCAAATTATAATACAGTAATAAAATAAACATGATACTGACACAAATACAGATTTGTTGATCTATAGTATACAAAAGAGGACCCACATAAGAAGCCACACTCTTATAGATGAGTCAGCAGGTAAAGGCACTTGTCAAACCTGACCATCCTCCTTCTGTCTCCAGAATTCCATACTGGAAGTAAAAAGCCAAATTCTTCATTTTATCCTCTGATCTTTGTAAGTACACTCTTTCTATACACAAGATGAATAAATGTAATAGACATATAAAGAGACAAATCAGTAGGGATGATCACTAAAATCGTCTTTAAAATATTTGAACAATACACTAGAAGGTTATTATTTTTATGATTCAGTAAACATTATAACAGGGTATGAAGTAAATACCAAATTTAGAGCAAAATAAATATAAATATTGAAGGCAATAAAGTGAAAACAGAACAGAGCAAATCAACCCAAACTTAACAAGAATTGAACTTGTGTCCTTCTATTTTTAGTTGGGTAAATACTTTTACTTTGTACAAATTAATACTTTTGCATTTCAAATATGCAAGAATATAATTCATTTTCAGTGTTTCCAATTCTTGGAAGGACTAACACATAGTAGACTTTTCATGGATATTTGATAATACAAAGAATGACTAACTAAAACAATTTACAGAAAAATATCATGGTATATATAAAAATGAAGCAAGAAAAGTACAGAATATAAGGTACAGAGCAATAAAGCATTAAGATTAAGAACAATGCTGAAGTTTGTGTATAAGAGTGTCTGTTACTTATTGCATTTCTTAAATGTCTAAATTCCTTTAATCAGATGCTTTTCACTTACAGGTGAAGAAAGCCCCAAAGTTCATTGTACTTACAAACTCAAATTTTCTTTGCAAGAGTCAGTGGATTAAGGCTCAACAGAAATAGGCACCATAAAACCTACGAGACAGAATTTATTCATAAAATATGTAACAGGAAATTCAATTCATAAAGCAACCTTTCCAGACAGGAGCCATCCAAATTTTCAGATTCTTTATGAATTATCAAATACTCTTCATGCTAACAAAGAAAAGCCGTGCCTTTAGGCAAGGAAAATTTCAATTTACCAAGGTGTCAGTTATCTCATTTTTATTTTAGGCTGACAAGGGAAATTAAAACTAATTATTGGGTCTATGTCAATGTTACAATTTGTTGAAGGACATTGTAAATGAATAACAGTCAGCTGATAACTCAGAGGGAAAAAATACCTTTATCAAGTGGTCATATTTATTTTTGGTAGTTTAGTAAACCCCTAGTTAAGTTCCAGAGTTAACCATAGCAGTCTACAAATAACCTTTTCAAATATGTTGCCTTTTAACACAGACTTTCTCATAAACACCCACACGTCTTTCCTCCATACTTATTGGCTATGAAGGCTAGTTTAGTTCGGGTGAGGAAATTACACAGATACAGGTTTAGAGGTTTGGTTTCAGAGTGACATTCTCTCTGCAGATAGTAGAATCTTGGGATATGGGGCCTTCTGGAAGATTCCTAGGTTATGGAAGACATGCCTTCAAAAGGACTGTGGATGCCCAGCCTCTTGTTTGTCCTGTATATAATATGTTCTGGATGAGACATACTGTTTTCTCACCAAACACCACTGAATTTAGGCCAGAAACTTTCAGAACCATGAAGCAAATTAAACTTGTTTTTAGAAGCTAGTAATTGAGCAAATTAATACGAATTTCCCCCTTCTTTCTCCAAACCTAGGAAGCTCCTGAATGGGATAAATTTTATCTAGTCAGAATTTTGTCACTTGTTCTCTCATCAGAAAGCAGGAAATGATCATACGTTCCTAAGATATTGGAACCATGCAATCTTCCAAATGAGGGAAGCAGCCAATAGTGTTACTGAGCTATGAGACCTATGAACCACAACTGCCACAGGCCGGCTGATCTGGGCCTCTCTCAACCCGTGGGAGAAACGGGGTCCTAGTCAGGTCGATGAGGCGTAGGCGAAGAAATGATGGTAGAGGCGACACAGAAGTACAGGATCTAAATTTATTTCTTAAAAATGGCATCAGACTTTTATAGTCATTGCAAAAGAGAAATGATAAATCTAGCAGCTCAGTAGTTAAGGTACATCTGAGGCCACCTGAAACACACTGGGTCTAAAGCAGCAGCCATCTCCTCTGGATTGGTGCTGCACCCCTGGGCCCAAGTGCTCTTGGCCCAGGGACTGTGGACTGCATGAACTTAAGTCCTAGTCCATCTAAGTTCTAGTTCCAGTCAGTGTGTCAGTGAAAATCAGGCTCATATAGTATATAGAAAACAGGGCGAATGGCAAGAGTCACGTAGGCAAGTGACCACCACATCAAGGTTGGTAGGATCAGGTATCCAGGTGTGAAGCAAGAGGAAGAGCAATGGTACCCTCCCCGCTGGGGCTATTTTGGTAGTTCCAAACTAATTCTCTGGCTGGAGGCAAGCACCAGGAAGTTCCAGTCTTGCAGTTCCTGCTAATGTCCTTAAGTGAGGGAAGCCCTTCTATTACTCTCTAGTATGTAAAACAGTTCTTTCTTCTGTGGGACTTCCCTGAGAATTCTAACTATGTTAACAGTAAGCAATCGTGCCTGACCTCTGTCGCTAACTCTGAGGACATTCTATCTGATAAGGCAGATTCTTTGAGAGTAATTGCAAGCTAAGGACAGCCTGGAATTAAATTAGGATAGGTTGGAATGTTGTGCTGGCCAGGACACAATGCCCAATCTTAGCCATTTACAAATCATTTCTTGGGGTACTTTTATACCTAAATAAGAGGGCGTATTGGTGATTGGAAAGGCTAATCTGGAACACATCTGAGTTAGGAGATGCCAGCGACTGTCTGGATATCCAGGAGGCACAGAACTCCTTTAAGTCATAACGCCTCTTATCCTTAATCAGGCTTTTACCCCCGATATTGTGGATTTTACTGGAGTAAATGAGTGGGTGTGGCACACAACAAAGACTAATATGGCATGTTAACGCTAAGGGTGCAGTAGTGACATCCATACCTTGGCAGCATCCAACAGGTCCGAGTTGAATTTAGGACCCAGTCAACAGGAGGAAAGTTATGCTGGTACTGGAAACCTAGCCAACTTCTCACAGCTACCGAAGTCATGGTTATTACGGGAGACCTTTCAACTGGCCATTTACTAAACAATGATAAACCCTAACTAACTTCTAAATATCTGTCCTCTTACCCACAGATAAGTAAAGTCCTCATACCTCATCAAGAAAGCATCTTTGTAACAGAGATCTTTACAGAAAGCTATAACCAACTAAAATGCAGAGTTATTTAGTCCAGTACCAATGGATACATCTACAAAGCCACCCCCATACCTAAGGCTGAGGGAACACTAAGAAGGGGATAGACAGATTATATTAGCCAGAGGCCCAGGGAATATGCTAGGAGATTAAATCTATGAGTTATGTCAGAAACTACATAGAAAAACTATTACCAGAATGACCACCAAACATGAGCTGAATAAGAACAAGAAGAGACTTGATGAAATGGCCAGGGAATAGACAGGTCTCCACCATACACAAAGACCTAAAGTCACCTAGTAATGCTGAAAGCAGCAGAAACAGTATTCTCCAGGGAAGAGCACCACAATTGATTATCTAATATCAGCCCTGAAAAATGCATATACAAGTAATCCTATACAGATTGAGCAGGTTGTATTGATATATTTGGGAGTATACACATACGTGTGTGTGTGTGTGTGTGTGTGTGTGTGTGTGTGTGTGTGTATGAATGTGTGTGTGTGTGTGTGGTGTGTTTATAAATATATGTATGTAAGAACAAATGAAGAGTAGAGGCCATAAATTTGAAAAAAAACAAGCAAGGGTGCATGTGCATGTGGGAGTTTGGAGGGAGGAAAAACAAGGGAGAAATTATGTAATTATAACCTCAAAAAATAAAATAATTTAAAAAGATATTAGGAAGAATGATGTCCAAACCATGGCAGAAAAAAAATGCCATGGATTTATACTAAACAAAGGATTAACTTCAATATACCATAAGATACTAATTTCAGTCTTTATTAACATTCTCAATTATACTGTGTGGCATATAATGGACATTTAGTAAACAGAGACAACAAAAACACTTAGGACAATACAATCAAAATATTGAGAACAGTGTGGGAATAAGATTGGGACAGAAGTAGGAGTATAGGTAGGCAAAATAAATATTTCCATCTGCCTCCTTTTCTACTGTATTGCCATCTCTGTACTTCACACTGATAAAAGGCAAATTCACTGAGGCTTTGACTCATGTAAGCACCATGTACATAAGATTCTAGACAATGGCCACTGCCCTGTGCTTAGTAAACCCAATGCCTCATGCCAAGAGCTGTTGCCCATCAGAAGGGACCAGCTAAGCACAGAGTATTCTTTTCTCAGATGTTTTCTAAGAAAGTCAATTTTAAAAATATCTGTCAAAAGGAAAGGAGTTGAGGGCTTTTTTCCTATGACCTGGTACCTGGGTAAAGAAGCAATTACCTTCTCCATGTATTCATTTATGGCCCATCGATGGCAGTGAAGTAATGGCAAAAAGGCTTCCTTAATGTTTGTAGAACTCTCTACAGAATTAAGAAATGTGGCGATCACTTTGGATATTTGCAACTTTTCTGGTGAAAGATGTATCTCCTCTTCCCTTTTCTTTTTCTTGTTTTCTAATTGTGAGCTCTTACCAATAATTAGGAACAGGATTATTAATTTGTGATACCTGCATGTTTCTAGAATGCTATCTCTTTTAGCTCTCCCTTGTAGTGCTATAAATATTCAGTTTTGGTTGGAATCCTAGTGAAAATTTGAAGCCATATAAATTCAGTCTTCCACTTGGCATGTACTCTATAAACTGTGCATAAAGCTAAATGTATTCCATCCTTAAAATGTGCACACATCACCGTTTGACTGTTCGTCCTCTTGGCTCTATAGGCTAGTTGCCTGAATCACATTTTAGTAGAAAATAATTTTAACAGCTATGATCGGCCACACTGTTGATTGAGGTTGAATGCTAGCTCCTCTGGAAA
Source organism: Montemys delectorum (assembly GCA_019843815.1). Lineage (NCBI taxonomy): Eukaryota > Metazoa > Chordata > Mammalia > Rodentia > Muridae > Montemys > Montemys delectorum. The sequence goes on along the minus strand of JADRCD010197629.1, from coordinate 16,102 downwards.
AGTTCTGGCCACTGAAGATACTGAAGTCAATGTTTGTTCACCTTTAATTGAAATTTTATTACAGTCTTTAAAAAGCTATTCCACATGGAAATATCCTTCCTTCCTCTTTCCTTCTCTGCAACTACCAGCCCGAGGGAAGGGGATTAAAACTCACTGTCCAGAACATACAGAAAACATTATGACACAGTATGACCTGGCACTGCCACCTTAAAAGCCTACACCGTACCTCTGCCCACTTGCAGCATACCACAAAATAATTACTTTTTTTTTCTTTTGCTAAATGACACCTTTTACTTTTCATTTGTGCTTTTACACTCAGTGTTCCATAGATCATTTAGAGAGGTTCAGGGTTCTTTGGAAGCTAAAACTACTGCACAGGTCAGAGTCCTGGAGCCTGATGGGCAAAGAATACAAGCATAAAGATGGTCTTTGTGAGACTGGACTGCAACCTGGTGTCTATTACTGACCTGGCTGGCTCAGCTCACAACTTCCCATAGTGTCTGCTCTTGAATGCTGAACTTGACTGTGTTGCAAAGCAGGCTTTTAAGGCATCCAAACTTTGGGCTCCAGGAGAAGGATTAGTTTCATACATGTGGATGAAATCTCCTGGAATGGGCCTGATGGTGTGCTGGGCTTAGGAGAAAACCCTTTCTTAGTTGGTTTCTGAGTTATTTTGGGGGGATGAATAATGCTCTAGTCAAGTGATAATTAGCATAATAGGGACCTCAGTGATTTTTTAGAAAAGTTCTGAATGCTCCTGTCGGCTTTTCCTTTTTTCAGTCCTAGGTAATTTTATCAAAAGGACAGTCACAACATTGTACATTTAGTTTGATTTTTCTTGAGGAATATTTAAAAATGGGTGTTTGAATTATGTATTACTTGAAAAACAATCTTAGGGATTTACATCTTATCTAATTACCACATTGAATTCTCTTTTCAACCTACACCTCACAGGATGGGAAGCTTGCCAGGTTCAGCTGCGACCCTTGTGTGAGCTAAGCTGTCACACCTGAATTAAATAAGAGTCTAAATCTAGTGACAGAGTAACCTGGCTATACCGGTGCCCCACCCTCTCTCCCAGTGGTCTCCTCTCCCCTCCCAATCTTTCTGTCTTTGTTTTTGCCAAGTCACTGTTAAGGTGTCATTTTATTTCACTTATTTTTACTTTTACTATTAATACATTTTATTCTATATAATAATTTCATATAGGTGTTTTTAAATAAATTTTGATTTGTCCCTCACACTTATACATCTCTTCTCTCTCTTTTTGTTTTGTTTTTTATCCTTTTCATTTTTCATTTCAATTTATAATTATCAAATCTTAGCTTCTTGATTATAATGTTCAGTATTTTTTATATTGGCTCTAGTGGAACTGCAGTGTCTAGAAACCCAGCTACTATGGTAAAAGTCTGACATTGCTGGAAAGTGGTGCCAAGTGGCAGACTCCCTTGGTCAGCAGGACTTCTCTTTCTCTGACCTTGTCTGGGGAGTCCGAAATCCATATAACCTCTATTTGTGGGATGTCCTGTAGTAGCCTTCATTAAATTACAGGTTCAGCTTCCACTACCACCATCGCTCATCCCTTATAAGAAACCAGTTGAGCAGATACCTGTGATTCCTATCTCTACTGAAGCATCTCTGTATCTTAGCCTTCAGCCAATAACCTTTGCGCACCGTGGATATTTTTACCCAACTCCTTAAAACTATATAACCCTTGATTCTCCTCAATGAAGTTGATCTGTCTCCCCTAATCTGATCCCAGAATAATGCCATTTCTGTTTGTATTCACGAGCAGCCAAAAACCCAGTTTGTCAACTCTGCTCCCTTTGTCCTCATGAGTTGGTAGCCAAGAACCTCTGGGAGAAGGGAGGACCACACTACAGGAATGTTTGATGTTAGAAGTAAAGGACAGCAAATATCGTTAGAACTTGATTTGAATGAACCAAATCATTTATTTCCTCGTTATAATACATATCATTTTTGTTTAGAGGTGAAGAGGGAATTAATTAAATTTTTCTAGCCAGGGTATATAATGGAGACAATATGTGTCACTCTGCCCGCACTTCCCTTTGGGAAGTCAGCATCTTCTTAAAGAATTCCAGCTCTTGGGTTACTTTCAGATGTGTGTCCACATGACCTCATTCAACACGCTCTATCTTCTATGTTTAAAGTTTCTATGGTGATGGACTTCCCAATCAACATACATGTGGGACTGTGCATTTATTCAGTGAGTCCTATGTGCTCTCTATTCTCTCCCCAGATGTCAAGTGACAGAACAAAGCCTAGAAGCTCGGGTATGGGCGAGTGAAGCAACAGTAGCTGCTTCTGATTTTAAAGTCCCCACCTTTTGTTCTTTTACAGATCCCTTTTGTTTCCAATAGCAGCACTTTTTTTTTTAATGCTGTTGTGTATATGCTTTCCATTCTTACAAGTTTTGTGCAAGTGACTACTGAGTATCAGCTGGTAGGATGGATGTCTCAACTGTCATTGTCAATGTGTCAATATGGCACATTGGCCTACACAGAATAAACTGATGTGCAAAATCAATTGGACTTAAATGCTTATGAACTCTATGAAAGAATGTGTTGAAAATGTGATGGAATGAGGTAGTTGGAAATCCCAAATATGAGAAAACTAAAATGAATCTCACCTAATAAAAGAAAATTTAAAATTTTTAACAATAATATGAATTCTTGCTTTTTGATCATTAATATTTGACTCAAAATATCAGAGAAATAACAACAACAAAAATGCCATTTTGCCTGTGATGTTAGGTAACACTAATGTCCTAGGCCTCCACATGGGTAGACTATGTATGTGGTATACTATAGTATCATATGAGTAGACTACATCTCTCTATGTATTGACTGTATCTTTTTAATAGGTAGACTATATCTATACATTGTGTAGACTAGAACTCTAAATGGGTAGACTCTAGGTTTATATTTGATAGAGTTCCCACCTCTATATAAGTGGACTATGCCTATATATTGGTAGACTATATAGCTATATAGGGGTTTGTTATAGCCTACATTTTCATAATTTATTTTTGCTTTGTAAAATAAAATCTATCATGTAAATTCTATTTTTGGCAATTTTTAATTGCCTTATGGAATACTTGGTCTTTTTACTTCACACAGCCTTTTTACTGTTGCTGTTCATGGTTGGATAAAAAAAGTGAATTAAAAGTCAATTTTTAATGATACTCTTTCTTTTGTGGGAATCTGGGCCCTCTGACCAGTTGATCTCTGAAATGTGTTTAATTGTATAACTGTGTGATGCTCTCCTCTTTCTCTAAAGAGAGGCTTATGTGTGTGACAATAATAATTACAGAAACAAAGGATATTAACTTCAGAGTCAGGGTGGAATGGAGGAGATGTTCAGGAAATATAGCTAAAAGCAGCCAGAGGAGGAAAGGCAGAGAAAAAGATGTGAGCATATTTCAATTGAAACATATGTAAAAATAATAAAGACAAAAGAAAGCTCAAGTGTATATTTACAATTTATTATATTTTATAAGTCTTAATAAACTGTACTATTTCCTATTTGTGTAGCCTGCATATCTACTTTACATCTACTTAAAGAAGAATTGAAATAGGATTTTATATAGTTTTGCATTTTCTCATATAATTTTGTATTTTCTGTATTCTGTATACATTTATCTTCTATTCATGGAAGAGAGAGAGAAAGATAGAATGAGAAAGTGAGCCAATGAGCCAGCAAGTGAGAGAGACCATTTTGCATCTATTGCATAGCTACTATTTTTTAACATTTTACTATGAAATATGCATTCTTATAGGCTAGTAAAGAAATACTCTAATGTAACACTTATGATTCTGACACATAGCATTAATAACGATTAGTTATGTCAATCTAATCTCACTCTTACTTTCATTAATGTTCTTTATCTATTGATTTATAGTAAAGAAAGTGTCAGACATTATATGTACATCTATATATATGTATATCAATATACATATATATATAGATGTACCTATCTATATATTTATATATCTAAATCATTACAAATTATAACTCAATATACAATTTCTATACATAATTGAAAAATATAAGAGGTTTTGTTGTTTTCTTCTTTTAAAATATGTATTTTTGTTATGCATATATGCATTTGTGTATATGCTTGTACACATGTGTGCAGGTATACACAGAAGCCAGAGTAGCATTTCATACTACCTTGGAGCTTAAGTTATGCTGCATGCACTTGTCTACCCCAGTAGGTCTACAGTATCAGGGTTAAAACCTGATCATGGACAAGAGGCATTATGACTCCAAGGGGAGTTTGTCTCCTGGGGATTTCAGTCAGTTGTGGGCATCTTCTAACTTGGATGAGTTCCAGATTGATCTCTGCTAAGTCTGTGGAGAGATCTGTGTACTTTCTTTATTCAGGCATAAAGGTGCCCTAAGAAATATTTGATTATAGCTAAAACTAAGATTGAACATTATTTCCTGGCTTTCACAGTGTTTCAACAATCCTAATAGATTCCCTAGCTGTAATTAGCTTAGAATTTTTACTAAGAAGCTGTCTTACCAGATAGAGTGTCTCAAGAGTTAGAGTTAGCAGTTAGGCACTTATTATCAGAGAAGCCTCACATAAAGAAAAACTGTTTTACTGCCAGTGAGAAGTTGGAAGTTGTAGGGTTTCCCTCACTAATTGTTTGTGTTACACCCAAGGAATGCTAGAATACGACCTTCAGCTACTTGCTTCAGACAGATCCTGAGAGTTTACCTTGGGGCTGCCAGGACAACCCAGCCCAAGAAGAAGGACACCACTGCTCCTCCGCCTTGCACTTGGCTGCTTGTTCTCACTGACCTTGATGTAGCCATCTCCTGCCTACGTGACTTCTGTAGCTTGCCCTGTTTTCTGTATACCATATAAGCCTGATTTCTACTTCGTACAAATTGCATTCAGTTACAGCACTCCCTTGTGTCTCTTTCTGTTTGTCATTTCTTCGCCAACGCCTTGTCTACCTGACTAGGACCCTGTTCCCCGACGGGTTGAGGGAGGCCCAGACTGGCTGGCCCATGGCAAAGTTACATCAGATTTCATCAATAGATGGTGCAGTACAGAGCCTGATAAAGAATAGGATGTTTCTTAATCCTACTGAATAAATGGAAAACTTCTTAAAAGAGAAACTTGCTGGCCAATCAATGTGGTGCAGAATTACCACCATAATTTCCAGCTTTATGTAGTAGAGTCAAGAGGCCAGTTTTGAATCTAAGGCCAGTTGGCCTGTTATGAGACCTTTGTAAAAAAGGGGGATGGAGTTCTTTGTCAGCTCTTGGATTATATAAAAGATTATATAGAAAAGATGAATAAACAAATACCTGTGTCTATACTTTCCCTTATAAATTTTTCAAATAATAATTGATTTGTTGTATTTTTTCTTCTTGTTTTGAGACATCACACACCACATAGTCCTAATTGGCCTGGATTTTTACTATTCTAGGCTTTTCCTGCTTATGCTTCTCAAACTCAGGAATTGAATTGATTGTTAAAATAGAAGTTTGTCTCTCTCTCTCTCTCTCTCTCTCTCTCTCTCTCTCTCTCTCTCTCTCTCTGTGTGTGTGTGTGTGTGTGTGCATGTGTATGTGTTTGTCTCTGTCTGTCTGTCTGTCTGTCTCAGTGTCTCTCTGTCTTTATCTACCAAATATTTAAAGAATAATTATTGCCAACATTATAGATAAATCTTCCAGAAGTTTGAAGAAAAGATAGAATCAAGCCTTAAATGATATCAGCTTTATACTGATAGTAAAATCACATGAATATTATATAGCAATAATGTGTATATATGCATATATACACAAAGTTAAATCATGGATTGTAAAACAAAGTTTGCTAACTCAAGCCCTTGGTCAAAATTAAATACTAAACCCTAGTAAACACTGGACAATAGGAATTATTGAATGATCTGATGGGATATGTAAAATAAAGCTGTCAGAACTGAGATTATGGGTAGAGCTATATGTTCTCTATACAGATTAAGAACTTTGTTTTTATTCGTCTTCCACTGCCCTCTGCTGCCCATCCTACTTTCTATTGTAAGACCCTTATATGGAACATAATTTAGAACTCCATAGTGTTTGTATGTGGGACCTGCTTTGCTTCATTCTTAGAAATCAGATAGGGCAGTGTAGCTCCTTCAACTGCATAGTTGGAAACATGTGTTTTTCATTGCTGGACCTGCGCCTGAAATTTTCCCTCATTGATTTCTATTTCTGCTTTCATATGGCTAGTCTCTCAGTTGTCTTTAGTGATTCTTCTAGCTCAATTTGGAATTCTGTGGGCCTGTATACCAGAGGCTTTCCACAGAGATCTCTGGCCCAGCCTGGTGCAAGAGTTCTGGTGAAGGGAAGAGAATGTGGGCAGGAAGAGGAAGTCACTTTCACTTCCGCTGCTTCTGCTGCTGCTTTTGGGGAGAGCAGACCTCTTCCCAAGTGTTACAGCTTTTAGAACTGAAGGCTGGGACAAAGGAGCAGTTCTTGCACACCTTTAATCCTTCCAGATAGGATTCTTGTTTACAGTTTTGGTGTGGGTTAAGGATTGACAATAGGTATTCTTATTGGCTTGGTCTAAGAGATTTGGGGAAACCTTACTTGCATGTGGGAAGGCTTCCTGCTGCTCCTAAGTGACTGATGGTCACACACCTCTCTGTTGGAGGATTGTGGGAGGCTGTAGCTGTGACAGGAGCCAGGGTCCCAGGAGGCGTGGCCAAACTACTACCCTCCCATGGAGGTGGAAGTCACCGCCCACCAGGTCTCCTGGGTTCCAGGCCCGCTCGACTGGGACCTGGCTGTCTGCACAGTTCACCGCCCCGCCCCACAGAATCCATGTTCTGCTCTTTCTCGTCAGTTGAACTCTGCTCTAAAAACGAGCTGTACTTGTTTAGCTATGTTTACTTGGCTCAAATGCTCTGATTTTCTGGACGTCTGTTTGGACTCTTATCCTGGAGACTATAACATTTCCTCTCAATTTTGCATGCTATTTTCATTCTGGCCGATTGGACCTTTCATGCTCTTCCTTTGTGGTGGGAGGTGTCTGTTCGAAATCTCAAGGTTCTCTGGTTTTCTTGTGTGAAGAAAGAATACTACTGCTCCTCTCCTTTCTGTTTCTTTGAACAGTTCCTAATATTATGTGGGCCATGCATAACCCCATTTCTTTCTGCCTGGGAGCAGACCAGGTAGCAGATTTTTTTTACTGTTCTTAGTTGTAGGAGCATCAACAGAGAACACTAAGAGTATCCTGTGGTGCTAACATACTTGTGAAATAAAAGATTCCTTAAAGTATACAAGTAATATGGTTTTGGGTAGCATTAGCCCTCATAAGAAAAGCGAAGTGAATTGGAAGACCAGAGAAAGCCAGTGCAAGGTCACTCTGATTAGAACTATCCAGCAGGTCGTCTCCGATGCAGGGGTATTCTGGAGACTACTGAATAGAGCATAAAACTGAGGAACACATCTAAGACAATGGGAAGATCCAGAATAAAAAAAAAAAAAAAAAAAAAAAAAAAAAAAAAAAAAAAAACTGTGAGGCAGAACTGTGTCTGCCAGGAAGGTTGTCCAGATTGCCTGGAGCACTGAAACCAGATACAGTTCACATAACACTTGTGAGTTAGGGTCACATCTGCCATGTCCTGAAGGATGGATTGTCTCTGAATGTACTAACCACATCCAATTTTGAACTGTCTTGAGTAGAGGAATAGACTTTTGGTTACTGATACTCAATTAAAGCATTATCCCTAGAAAACGCTAAGCAGCCAGCCAAACATCTGTAAGAGCATTCTTCCATGAGCACATTTCACAAACCCAGACTTACAAGCTGCAGTAGTTCGTTTCCGGATTATGATCTGTTTAGACAGACAAACAATCGTGGTGTCAAATACTGCATCTGCCATCTCCAACAGATTTTTAAAGGGAAAATTGGCTCCATATCATGAAGACAGTATAGATCCAAATTAAGTGTAGGCATTCCCTTCAGACATTAAAACTTGGGTCTGTGTTTTGGATCCTCTTACTAAAAGTTTGCTGAGATTTTTGAACTTTCTCACACCTCTTAGATTTAAGGCTAATTAAAACTAAGTTGAAACTAATCTTAAAGTTATGCACAAAGTCAAAACAAAACAAAACAGAATCCAGTTTATTTAGTTAAAATCAAATGCAGAGGATAATTTGCATTTGCTATCTGTTTTTCTTTTCTCTTGATATAATGAACAAATTTATTTACACACATGTCTTAAAGGCTGCTATTCTACGGGCATTTTTAGAAAAAATATCAAATTGAAAAGAAAATGAAAAGAAGTATATAATCCCTTTTATTATTTCATCTATGGCAGAAAAAAATTTCACAATTGGAACACATCATTGGCTTATTATACATGATCTTCATCCCTTGAGGTATCATAATATGTAAAGCTAAAATGTTTACTGAATGGAAATCTTACCTTAATGTCCAAATTTAAGACTGCCCAAAGAATAACAGACACAATTTTATATATGTTACTTCTATTTATTTTTATACATACTATGTTTCTGTGTTACTTTTACTCATTATATCTAAATATACCTTTGAAATTTAAAATTTTTTATTAAGTACTTAAAAACAGAAAGTAACTCAAATAAATTCAACTGACATTGTGTGTCTTATCGGTCTATAAAGGCTGAGAAGATTGAGATAGGATAGAATGTAATCTAAGAATTTAGGAAGTGTATGAGTAGAATAATTGCTTGACATATAAAGTCTGAGATAATCTTTTCCTTGCCAAAAGAATAATAGGTAAAATTTGATTGATAGTATCTTTGTCTGCTGTGGTAATTAAGAATTGTCTGTCTATTATTTTTTTCTTTTTCTGCATGGCCTCCTTCTCTTTGTGATTTCAGGTTGTCATGCAGCAATATGAGGCTTAGAGAACGATGTTTACGGCTACTTACTTCAAGTGCCCCTACTGAAGGGGTTTGCATTTTTATTAACTTTTCAGATAAAATCCCCCAAAGGTCTTACAAATATAGACTGCATTACGTACACCTTTCTTTCTTCAATAATTTAACACTTGAAGCTAGTTTCAAAAGGGACAGGTATTACAGACTGAAAATACAATTGATCTGTGGGGCAACGCAGGGAACTAAATATCAGAAAGCATTGGTGCACTGGATAATTTTCCTCAGAAAATTTTCGTTATATGTGAAAATTTATATGAGGTTCTGAGGCCCAGGAAAATTACACAAAGCAATCCCATGTTCCCCTGCTTTTTCAACTCCCACCCTCCCTGGCTATTTGTACTTCCAAAGGAACTTCTTGTTCCCATCAAATGAGTCAGAGACCAGATGGGAACACTAATTTAGTTTTAATGAATGTGTGTCAATCCACAAGCGAAGGGACTCTGTCATCAGGGAAGCTTATCTCCTAGTGGGCTTAGTGTTTTGGCAGGGTTATTTCTGCCTGTTGATCCTTCTACCTACTTTGTGTTAGTGAAGTATTTTGTCCAACAGCAGCATCTTTCAATGGAGCACTGCATTTAATATAAAGTCTACCATCTAGACTTTTCTGGAAAAATAACACATTAATGTTGCATAATCAACATGGCAGTTAATCAAAGTAATGAATATTGAGGCTTTAGAGGGTGAGAAAAGGACACTCAGACCATCACAGATATGGTCAGCATGTTGAATAGGCATGGTGGAATTTTCCCCTCTGAACTGTATGCTGGGATTTCCATTAGGCCAAGGAAGAAGTAAATATCAGTCTTCTTTACACCATTATTAAACGTAGTTCATGGGGGTTTATCCAAGTCTGGGCTGATGAAATTCCATGGAGAAAAAAATTGGAGCGGGAAGCCCTCCATTTCAGATCTCTTGCCTTCCTCTCACCCTTGATACACAAGATAGTCATTTAAATACTGATGTCCCTCCCCAACAGAAGTCCCAATTCATTCTGCAGTCCTGAAGTGAATCAAAGCAGGCTCAGCTTTTCACTTGATTTGCAGTTTATCAATCAAATCAGGAGAGACACTTGGTGATTTCATGATTTCGACTCTTTGAATTGACCCCTTTTCTCATTTTAACAAACTGTGAGCTGTTATCTATGCACTATCTGTCCTTGTTTGTGGTAAGGAGCAGCAGTTATAGGATGTTTGTATTCAACACTTATTTTAAAATAAAATACTATTATTTAAATATTTTAAATGCAAAACGGGTTAGAACAAAAAAAAATGTTTCCTTGGAAAGATCCTGTCACACTGAGACATTAAACTTGGAGTCATCTTAACAAATTGAATCCAGCCTTGTATACAGGATATAAAAAAAGTCCATCTGGCTACATTGCTATTTAAAAAAAAAAAAAAAAAAAGACTTAATAGTCTGGAATGGAGCAAAGGGAAATCTGGATTTCAAGCTCCATCAGAATTTGGAGAGATATGTTTGTGACCTGACCTTGGAGCCTTTGGCCTGCTGAGAAGAAACAGAAGGAAAGAGCCAGACTTAACTTAGACATGGTTCACTAGAAGACAATTTGACCTTATTATTTGTGTTAAGGCAAAACAAAGCTAAGGGCGTTATACACTACTTTAGTCTAGATAGGTTTTCTTTACTTCAAATGCTGTACAAATGTATGTCATTGATCTTAAATAAGGGAGGGCTGCCTGAATTTAAAGTACAAGGGAAACTCATTTTTGTGGGGAGAAAACTATGAAAGGGAATTTTGTAAGTCATTTGAAAATATATCATACTCATCAGGTTAGAGATGAAGAAGAATCGAGTGTATATACTAGCAGGTTGCAAGGGGTCCTTTGTTTCAAGTGCTTTAAGCAAGGCCATGTGTGTATGTGCCCCCACTATTTTATAAAGATAAAACAGAATAGGAAGTGCCCAAGCAATATGACTACGTGTGGAGAAACTTAGTGTGAGTGTTGGAGAAATGATTATCAATTTCTTCAGCTTTAAAAATGACTTTAGAAATGGGAGATGGTTTTATTATCTTGAATGCCCACTACTTTCCATGCTTCCCACCCAAACAGATTATGTCTTCTACATAATAACACTTCATATTATGTAATCATTGTGGTATCAGCTCAGAGTTATTCCTCTGAAAGCTGTAGAATCATCAGTATACACTGTAGTGAGAACTCCTCCACACATGCATGTCAGCCAATCAACCTGTCTCAAGATACCGCAGCAAGAAACACACTGATGGCGGCCCCATGCGTGCCAGTCATGGGCAAGTCAGCAAGCGGATTCCTGGAGGTGAGACAAGTTGGAAGACATGAGGACCAACAGAAAAAAAGAGAGCAAGGAGCTGCTGGAAATGAGTAATAGGTTGCTGAAAAAAAGAAAATATCTCTTTGGTGGGTCAAATATCATAGAATACATTTGCTAGTATGGTACCAAAACGTTCAATCCTAAAGTAGTGGGACCAAGGTAATGTGAACAGGAATGCTAGTGTTGCTATAGGGCTAGTGGAAGTCTTAGCCTTGGGTATGTATGTTATTATACTCCAAGCCAGGGTCAAGGATAGTTATGCCTCTCGGTTAGACATTACAATCAATGTCATTTTCCCATGGGTCCCAACAGTCACTTGACATACAAAATCAGTGTCAAATCCCATCTTAATTAATCACCCAAAGGATAGCCCATCATATTGTGACACTGTAGTATTTTAAAGTCCTGAATGTGTCCACTGTAGTATTATGGACATAAAAAGATTTAAGAATCACAGAAAAACCAGAAATAACTCTAACTCAGATGTAAACTCCTAGAAGATAACTGAAAATGGCTAATGTGGTGTAGCTCACTATGTTTATGGGCAAATGCTTCAGTCTGAAAAAGGACAAATTGCTTAAGTACTGGCCAAAAACGGACGCCCATTAAAGGGAGTGGGGCTTCTCACATGGATGGAACAGTAGACAAGCAATTGGGAAGGTTAGTCAAAGGGAAAAGCATATATAAAAACCAGATTCACATTCAAGATGTGAAAGTTGTTAGTGAGTCAATACATCAATGTTCATTTAGCTTTGGATATTAAATATTGACAAAATATACTCCAAAAGACTTTTTATAGGGCTGTAAATATAGTATAGTGAATAATGATGTTACCACCAACCTGGTGACCTGAGTTCAATCTTCAGCACCAACATAATGTAATGTAAAAGAAAAACAGCTCCTACTAGCTGCCATCTGACCTCCACACATACAACACACATACTCTTTCCAAACACACAAAGGAAATAAATGAATACAAAATTTAAGTTATGACTATTAACTCCTGAGAAAGTACTAGATTTTAAGCTGAATATAAGAAAACCATCAATCTTTAGTATAATCAGATGCCATCCTTCAGTCGTTAAAAATACTGTGTTGTCTTCTACATACATTTGGGAATTATTTCTACATGTTTTAAATTCTAGTCTATGTTATCTAAAATAATACTGAATCAACTCTTGAGGATTTCTTTCCTTCAGTAGAAGGAAATAGAAAGAGCCATTTTTTGAAGCAAAGAATTGGTGTGACTTTAACTTTCATCTCTGACACTTCTTATTTATGATGCATTAAATAATTTTATTCCACAAATCGTTTTTCAATTTTATACTTATTTTTAAGAGCACACAACAGGCTTGAGACTACCCACTCTTTACCAGTGATACATGAGCACGGTAACATGGTGTTTCTCCCTAGCAACGTAGCAGCCCCTTATCTGAATAAGCAGTGAGCCAATAGCTATTAGCAGGAAACCACCGTCTTCTTTCCAATTACCATTTTCCTGTAAATTTAACTGAATTTCCTGGCACTTCAATTGTCTCTACCTTTAATATTTTATAAATACCTTTCTTTCATCAACTCTAGCATAACAGTGGATAAACGATATCTTCAAATCCTATAATTCAACAAGTTCGAAAGCTGTGTACACTTGTAACATCACTATCAAAACTGTAATATATAACTTACTCATCACTCCCAGGGTAATTAATGTGTGCTTTCTCTGTCTAGCTCTTTTTAGTTCTTTACTTAATATAGTTGGTTTCTTTTATCTTATATGGGTTCATTTTTTTACTTTAAATGAATGCAGTCATAGAGTGTATGTTCTTTTGTTACTGACACTTTAAATTTAGAATAAATATTATTCTGCCCATGTTTTGGAGAAAAAAAATCTTTTTTATTGTTAATGTAAATTTCATCGTAATAATATTCCTAATTGTCTTTATCTAGGGTTATGGGTCCCTCGGCCGCCCTGGCACAGGGCATGACCAGCCGTTGGGGAAGAAGGACTCACTTATTCCATGCCATCACAGGACAGGCATTGGGCAGTAGGGGAAGCTGCAGGACACCACTACAGGGGTTAGGGAAGCATAGGCTGAGGCTCAGGACAGCCGGAGCTTGTACGAGGGTCCCTGGGCCTGCAAGGAGGCTGGGGTCCTCTGGTTCTCAGGCTCTCAGACATCCAGGCACATCTGGGAGACAGGGAAGATCTGAGAACAGATTGGGGGCCCATGGGCTGGGTCTGGTTGTGGGGAGAGGGAAAGGGGAGCTCTGGGTGGTCCTGCGGGGAGGGGAGAGTTCTTGGCTTGTGTCTTGTGCTGGAGATTAGACCGCAGCTCTATAGGCCTTCTCAGGGCTCCCCACAGCGGATCCTTATTAAAAGAAGCAGTCCACGGTTTTAAGGCATTTATTGTCATGGCAGAAAGTGGATGAGTAAAACCCTATCCCACTTCTCAGGGTGAGCCTGAGATTAAATATCTTTTGCAGGGGAGAGTGTCTGGGAAGGGAAGCTTATTGGCTAACTCCTGCAGTCCTTCAGGTAACTCGTTAAAATGGAGGCCTGTTTTGAGACTACATGACTATAGGTCATGTTCGCTATAAGTGGAGGGGCTTGGGGGGTTGCCCCTACATGACTGATGGCCACAAATCTATAGAGGGCTGTGGCTAGAGACAGGCCTGGTGCCTGGGAATCAGGCAAAACGTCTATCATCCCTTCACCGGAGTTTCCAGCCTTAGCTCAACTGGGAACCAGGCTGCCTTTCATAGTCCAACATCTTTATATAATTTCTTCCATTGCTATTGACTTTTCCGAGTTTACGTCACAGAGACCAGAACATGTATAGAGCTAAGTGCTGGCTTAGACGTGAACATATATTTTTAGTCCTCTTAGATATAAACATGGAAGTTGGATGAATGAGTCAATTATTTTTAATAAATTTGAATTCCATTTTTAAAGAATCATAAAAAATTATATTTACTCTATACTGTCATTAACACTTATTTTGATAATTAAAAATTTTCCCAGTCTACTTTTTTGGGTTATATAAAAGCTTTTAACAATTTCAGTTATATTTTGCTAGCTTTTCTTATATCTTTGCTCTTTCACCTACCTTTACTTTGACCCCTTGTCTCACTATTGAATCACAATGAATACACATTTTTGGGTATAAAGGGTTTGCTATATATGAATATTCTTCATTCTGTCATTTCTTGTTTTAAGATTTGCCTTAGTGCCTTAATAATGACTTAAACAAAACCAAGTTGGAATAATAATTTTTATCCTTCTGTTTGTTGACCAGTTATATCCATGCTGAGCTGACTCAGCTTATAATCAGCTGTTTCCATGTTGTCTGTTTTAAGAGTTTTCTCATATATTTTGAATGAGTGCCTTTACCAGAAACATCTATTTGCAAATGTGTGATTTGTCATATTCTCTTAATATTGTTTTTCACAAAGAACTTTTAATTTAAATGAAATAAGGTTATTATTTCCTCAATAAGCTGCCTCATTTATGTAAATATTTTCAAATGTTTGTTTTGTATCTACTGATATTATCATGTGCTTTTCTTTTATCCAACATTAGATATAATGGGTTATGTTAATTAATTTTTGATAGATCACTAGACTTGCATGCCTGGAATAAATGCTAAATTCCATTTTGAACTTATTATTAAATTTTACTTAATAGTAACTTGTTAAGGATTTTTGTGTTTGGATTTCTACTCACAAAACATAAAGATTCTTGAGTTCATTTAAATAATGGGTGTGTGTGTGTGTGTGTGTGTGTGTGTGTAAGTGTGTATGTATGTGTGTGTGAGTATGTGCTGTGTGTACAGGATCTTGTGTGTGTTAAGAAGTGCACATGCATGTGGAAGCCAGAAGACAACCTCAAGCATCCTCAGGAATAGCGCCTAACTCCTTAGATTCAAGCTCTCTTTAGCCCAGTGGGTAGTAATTGGGCTAACTGGCCTGTCAAAGAGCCTCGGGGTCCTTTGTCTCAGTCTTTTCTACTACTAGAACTGCTTGCACATGTTCCCATTCCCAGCTCTTTTACACGACTTCTTTTTTTAATTAGGTATTTTCTTTATTTACATGTAAATTTCTCCTTTCCCAGTTTCCCCTCCAAAAAACAAACAAACAAAAACAACAAGAAGAAACCCCTGTTGCCTCCCCCCTCCCCATGCCTGCCACCCTACCCTGTCCCACTTATTGGCCCTGGCATTCCCCTACACTGGGGCACAGAACCTTCACAGGGCCGAGGACCTCTCCTCCCATTGATGATTGACTTTGCAATCCTCTACTATACACATGCTGCCAGAACAATCAGTTACACGGTTTTTTAATGAATCAAATTCAGGGCTTCACACTTGAGAAGCAAGTGGTTTACTGACTTGGAGATTGGCCTAGCCTGGGTCTTCAGTTGCAGTTTTCTTGAATTTTCTTAAAATTTTCAATAAATTTCACTTTTAAAATATGTGTGTGTGTGTATAGGGGGGGGGTTAGTGTAATGACATACCATAAATATGTGAAGAGGTTGAAGGACAACTTTGGGGAGTTCCTAGCTTCCACTGTGGCTTGCATGGATGAACACAAGTCATCAGGTCTGTGTAACAAGTGCCCCCACCTGCTGGTCAATCTTGCCTGCCCAGTTTCTTGGAATAAATTGATAAGCTATTATATCAAATTGATCAAGGATTCACAGGGTAAAATATTTCTGTGTCTACCTTTCAAAACAAGCTGTAAATAGTTGGTATGACTCCATCTTTAAGTAAGTATTTAAGAAAACAGAATTAACCAATAAAATCAATGTGTGTGTGTGTGTGTGTGTGTGTGTGTGTGT